>NNCF01128114.1:463635-508395 GCA_002313205.1 Laupala kohalensis | reverse complement strand
CTCTGTAGGAAAACGGCAACATTGATTATGCAAAGAGGAGTCAATTACATTTCGCGCTGGCGTTGTTCGCACCGCGCTGCGCGGTATTTTGAAGTGGCCCTTAAAGAGAAAACTGGTTCATTGTCCACCCCGTGGTCTCACTCATTTTTAATCTTTTTTTAAATATAATACCATTTTTAATTAACTTTTATTTCATCGAAGTTTAATGAATTCGGAACCGCCTCTTGGCACACGAAACGCGACGCGGAGAAGTCCCGAGGGTGCGCCCTAGTTATGACGTCACGCTCCGGTCCATTTGAACCCTGCGACAGCACTTGTTCCAGGAGGAAATAAGTACTCGAGAGCGAATCGCGTGGGTAGGGGGTGGGGGTGGATACACTGCGCGTGGGAGGGAAGTGAGTCATCGGGAGAGACGACGTCCATCGCACAGAGACAACGCCGATGCTGTGTCTGGGATTCGCACAGTGGGTGCCTGCGCGTCAGGCAGTCCAGCAGCGTACCCAGAGGATCGATAGAACCCACGTTCAAGCACTGCACCTGACACCAATCACAACAGCAGCAGCAGCAGCCTCCGAAGTGCCACTTCTGTCGCTACTCGTCACAGTACACAAAGAAAGACTTCATTTAGGACAGAGATTCCAAAACTTTTTTGTTTCGTGAACCTCTTGCCATGTTTTTCGGTTTAAGGTAGACCCCTGACTTTTCTAATATTGAATTTTTGACAGTTGGTATAGTGCTACTCACTATATTAGATTTAAAATTCTAACTAATGTGAAAAAAAAACGCGTATACTTTTTATACATTTATTAATGTAATTCAAATTAAAACCAACCGAATTAATATTTAACTATTACATAAAATAACTAAGCAAAAATTAAATGCTTTCAGTGGGACGAATGAACCTGATGTTTTTATCCCAAATTTTCAACCTTTGGCATCAATTTAGTTAGGTTGAATCTCAAATCTCCTCGGCCAGAGCTGTCCAGTCTCTTTCTTTTTTCTTTTTTGTTAGGAGATTGGCAACCGTGCTGAAACCCCTTTCCAACAGGTATGAAGATGGAAAAGTAATTAAAAAATTTCCCGCGATATTCCATAATAGACCAACGGGATAAGTAACAGGTATGACATACATACACTGTATGTGGATTATTCCATCCACGGAAAGCCAAAATTAAGATTACGAACTGCTTAAATGAGATCCACTATCATGGACCCCCATTTAAATCTCATGGGCCCCTAATTTTGTTTTTCGGTGACACGGACCCCTTGCAGGTGTAATCGACCCCTGGGGATCGATATAGACCATTTTAGGTATCAGTGATTTAGGAAATAAAAAACAAACAATTATATCTTTATTTTCTGCACCCCATTTCGCAACAAGCAATAAAAGAATGGGATTGTAAAACATTTGATTTTTTTATTCAAACATTCAAAATGCCGCGTAATTAACGTGTTTCTGTGAAAACGTTTATCTCATCTATTCCTCGCGTTATTATAACCAAATTTTTGAAAATTTGACATTCTTGTGAAATGACACTGCTATTTTATAACTTTGATTTATCTTGTATTTAAATTCTGATATTTTAAATTTAGAGACCGAGTTTAGTGAGAGGATGTGTAGAAATCTGACAATACGAGGCTTCATGTCGCGTGCTTTGTTCCTATCGGTTGACAAATTATAGTATTCTTATTCACATTTTAAATGTGCTCTATAGAAAATATTGACTGTTTTATTTGTGGTAAAAAGTACGCGAATCTCGCTAGGCCTTAGTAAATAAACAATTATAATTACAAATATTTTAATCCACACATACTTCTCATTCTTCTCTATTGAATTAAGAAGAAAGTTTGTGCGTTATAAAGAGAGTAAAATTTTGCCAAGTAATCTAAAACCTCTTCCGCCCCGATCGTCCATTCTCTTGACCTTCATCCTCCGCTTGTCACAAGACAACGAGATTCTCTTTCATTACATTTTGGCTGACACAAGCGCCTGAAATCGCGATCTGGAAAACTGAACAAACTCTTGCACGGCATCTTCAGCGACGGTTGTTTACCAAATTCGTTCTCAGAAGAAAATTAACAAAAGATGCTATCCAATTAAATAAAGGGGGATGAGTGGAAACTTCTGTGTAAAACAATTTCGACGACGGATTGGAATAATTATTCATCCATAATTCTTCTACGCGGCAAAATAAGAAGAAGCGCATAGACAATCCCATCGCCCACGACAATAGATTCAGAATACCGATACTCAAAGATTTATTTGGGTTAAAAGTCGCCACATACAAATACTCTTGCATAAATAATTCGGTACAAAAATATTGAATACAATGTCTCCGAAAGAAAATATTAATCATAAATCAACCAATTAAAATAAAACTAATCCACTGTGTCCGGATTTACAAGGGAAATTTTTGTGGTTGCGATATGGTTTACAGTTAGCAATGAGTTTTGTGTAGAAGAAAGTATCCAAAAATATAACGTTTAAATACAAAAACTGTGTTAATATATTGATTTGTGATCTATAAGCAAGTATCTAGAAAACAAAACACATCTCATTCTAACCCCTTAGAAATCGGAATTGAAAAATCGCTTCCTAGTGATGCTCCACAATACAAATACAATATCTATATTATACATGATATATCATATGTAATAATTTCAAGTTTTCGTAGGATTGTTTTTTCTAGTACAGTAAAATCTCTCTTAACCTACTTCGGATTAACCGGTCAATCACTCGGAACAGTTTCTTTTTCTCCTTTCAGAGTATAATAAGTGACAGGTAGTGCCTCAAATATTGATTGTTTAACGCGCCTTTCCTGGAAAGTAAAAGTANGTCAAGTGCGCGAAGTGTTCGTGTTGGGGGAGGGGGGAGGAGTTCGCGAGTTTGATTGCGCTCTTCTGACTGAGTCTATTTTTCTATGAATCAATATTTTCGAGTTCGATTATGTATGTACCTACAGTGCAATAAAATGAGTGGTAATGATGTCCCATTTGCTTGTTCATTCATGATAACATCGTGAAATTGTGGGCTCTTTCTGAACGAAAATCGATTTTTCATGGGAACTTCCTCGGACTAACCGGCCGAACGGATAACCAGCCACACGCTCGGACCAGACCAGTTAAGAGAGGTTCTACTGAAGTTTTCTTTTTCCTCTGAATTGATGAATAAGTGATTGTGTGAGTCAGCCAGACACTCACACACTCAGGACAACGCCACCTATGTGTACACAGATGTATCAAAACGCACGAAGAAAGTATAAGTGTTTTTCGCTAGTACACGTTCTCTAAACAATGCGACTCCAGAGTGATGAAATGTTTTTTAAAATCATAAGAATAATTACTCAAAACAGCGAAATAATTCGAATTAATCCTAATGGACCACCGGTTCATCAGCATATCCGTTACCAGCTCCGCCAAGGCAGACGATTCGCCTTAAAGTAAATTTAGAGCCTTTTGTTGGGTTACGTAGCTGTAATGACGCGGACGAGATTATGTAAAATATAAAACGCTCTCTCGACTCGCATCATTGGAGTGAATTCTCTATTGAAGCACAGCGCCACCAACTTCCTTCCACACGTGTCTCCTCCACACGAACTCACTTTCAGCGGATATTTCGAACGATAAGAAGAAAGCAAATTATTAATAGAATCGATTGCAAAACCTTGCGCGCGGAAATTCCAAAATTACTCTCCAGATGGCAGAAAATATCACAGAATAACATTTACTATTCAGTTCAAAGGGAAGCAAAAGCTACAACTTCAGTTTAAGAAAATGCGAGAAAACATTGATCTGAATTGATATGTTTTCACTATTTCCTTATTCGAGTGTTTTTTTCTTTCTTTTTTTTCATTCCATTTCACTTTAGCAGAATGAGAAGAATCACAAAAACTTCAATACTTTATTTTCACTCACTTGTGATAACCAAAACCATACGTTTCATTACATTACAAGACGGTAAAAAAGGATATACAAAATGATATTAGAAATTTCGCCCTATATCGGATGGACTTTGTATTCTCAAAATTCTGTTCAATCTAGGTTTTCCAAAAGTTTGCAGCTTGTAGTGAATGTAGTATCTAAATAAACATTCTAACAATTGTCGGATTCTAAAGCATTATTATGTGGAAGATGAACATTCTTCAAGTGATTTTTTTATTCGTGGGGCCATCAATAAATTACGTAAAGTGAAAATTACCACGTTCAACACTAACCCTTCCCTCCCCCCAATAATAACATAACGTTTTTCGTACCTCCTAACCATGAAGAAAAAAAGGAACCTTTTTTGGAAATGGTGGGGACAAAATTTTGATACACTGACTTAACTGATCGAACAAATATATCAGTTCACATTTTCACATTGAGGGGTTTACAATGACAAACTTCAAGGCTCAAAGTGCCCCATTAAACGTTGCGTTACGTAACACCTAGCCTACTTCCCCAACCTTCCACAACGCAGGGTAAGATTACCAATCTACCCCAGGGTGTCACGTAATTTATGGACGGTCTCTACAGTGGAAATTGTATAAATAGTGTATTCTTTTATTCGTCAATAAATAACTACCAAATATAAGACAAAATATAAGCAAAAAATGATGTAACGCGATGTAAGCCCACCTAATGTATTTTTAATATATTATTTATACAAAAATTAAACTACTTACAATGCGTACGACCACGCGGAGCACAATAAGCTAATTTGCTTTCCGGAAGGAAATAAGAGACAATCCAATCAATTCCTAAAAAAAGTGTTCAGAGGAGAACCGGAAAAAAAATAATGAGCGGCGATTCATAGATAACCTACACAATTGTGGCAATCCAATAGACACAAATTAAGATACGACTCTTCATAAAACAAGTACGATAAGTAGTAGGCACCAAAATAATTTTTAAGCATTGTAACAATGGCGTGATATATTCAAGTTCGGCTATGGCATTGGTGCGTGTCGGCCCCACCGCGTTAAGTAAATAGGCCGCTGCGCTTATGGGTTCCGGCGCATGCACTGCGCAGTATCTGTGGACTCCGGAGTGAGTCCGTGGTGGGCGCCGGCGCGACCCGCCAGCTGGGGCGCCGCACGGGCGGGCGGGTGGACTTGGGTTCGATAGCCGGCCGTCGTATTGATCGGCGCGCGCGGTGGTCGCACAGCGCGCCGGCGCGCCACCACGCCAAGCAGGCAGCGGCTGCGGTCGGCCGGGTAAGGGAGGTGAACAAAGGCCGACGAACGGAGAATCCAGGAATCGAATGAACAAGCAACTGGAGAAATAGAAAGAAAGTGGAAAAGTAAAAAGAGGCGAATAAACTCAAAGAGAGGAGAGCAGCGTGTATTCCATTGAAACGAACGGCCTCCTCTTCTACTATCTTCTGCTGCTGCGCCTGTCAAGCAAAGTCTTTCCTCCACACCCCAAACACCGCGCAGGCTCTCATTCACACAGCAGTGGCCTGCTACCCCTTCCCCCTTCCACCACAGTCACCGTCACCACCACACCCACGGCGTCGATCGCAGCAGCAGCGGCAGCGGCAACAGCAGAAGCAGTAGCAGTAGCAGCTGAGTCAGGTCGTACCAAGGTCAAACCTCTCCCTAGCCTCTATTCATCCCTATTTCACGCACCTATGGGTGGATATACGTGGGTAGGGTCAGTATCGAATCCAATGTATCGATAAAAGTACGTACCAATTCTACAATATCCAGATCAGTGTAACTTAAATTCTTTCTAATTTTCTTCCGAGTACTACCAGAATTAGTGTGTACGACTTGTTCCGAAGAGGTACATTTTATTATACCGCTTACCCAACCAGGTCTAAATGAAAAGGTATCGGAAACCACATTACTTACTATCACGCACTAGTGCCTTTTAAGTGACGTATCTCCATAATACTTACACCACATCATCCTCCTTAGTCTCATATTAAATAGAAGATACTATCCATTATCCATTAACACATATTATCTTATTGAAGCTGAAACCCGTTCCTCATCCTTTAACCCGCATAAAAAAACAGTTTTCGAAGTTTTAGCTCTTCCTAATCTAACCGGTTTGATTTCATGAGACAATCAGCATTTCCTTGGTGGAAGAACTTGACACTACTTGGCAGCTTTGCTATTCATAACTTGAATTAAGTTCCCTGTTATATCGCTGAAATTTTAACTCGAATTTGATACCAACGTAGTGTGTTTGATTGATTTGTATTTATGTTCACGTTTATTAAAAAGTGCACGACTTTAGGTCCATCTTCCTTATCGCAGTGGTAGTTCTTTGTGAGATGGCTGATTCATTAAACGGTACTTTTTCAATCTGTTACTTACGATGCATTGTCAAAATGGCAAGGATAGTCCATCTCAACCTCTCCATGAATTCATGGAATAACTTCAAGACCTCAAAATTGATGTGGCTTTGATCGGGAAGATAGTTTGCTCGACACTATTCAAAACCAATAACACTATTTACTAATGAACAGATTAATGACAATAACAATAGTCACTTAATAATAAAAGTTGCTTAGTTGCATATCATACACTAAAGCTACAAGGTTTACTTCTATTCACCAATAGCATTAACATTAAACACATTATGTTAAACCAACTCTCTTACTTGATCGTTTCAGCCTTCTTCGTATTTTATTAAAGTATACTTTACCAATTTCTTTTGCTAATACTTTTACATACAGCTTGATCATCTGAAGAACTTACTTGAGGAGCGATTTGATGCTACTTGAATGCCCACTGTACCCAACTGCTGTGATTATTGTGTCGTATAATCCTCACACGCATGCCTGCTACAAGCCCAGTGTATACAACCCGCTTTACATGCGTGTATAATAAAATGTTTCTTGCCCGTCTAATTCATTCCGGTACAAAATTGAATAGTTTATTGTCCTCCGCGTGGTCGTAGGCAGTTTGTAACTGCTTTTTTGCTATTTCATTGTTATTAAATTCGCATATAAAAATATATACGAATAATTTGAATGATTACTAACAGTAATTAAGGGTTATTCAATGTTGTGCTGGTTTGAGTATGCACTAAAATAATCTATAACAGAAATGTGATTACGCCGATAGCTGTGTTCCATCACTGAGAAGAGACGTTACCAGTTAAAAACAAAAAAGGATACATTACATTTTCCTGATATCAAAGAGAAATTGTCGATTAACAAATACACCAACAGGAAATAACATTTAAACATTTTGAATATGACGAAACCTGGTGAATTTATGAAAGAATATCAGGAAAATTCTCGTTACAAATTTAATTATCCTATTAACATATTATTTGAAAGCTACAATAAATATTAATGAACTGTTAAACAAATTACAATAATATTACTTGGCTATTCGTTTTTAAAATCCATTTCCGGGGGAAATAAAATAAATTCTCCATGGATATAGCTTGAATAAATAAGGTTGATTTTCTACAAAGTGGAACAGAAAGGGGAAGAAACGCCTATTATAATACGCTTTGTATCTTCGAAACAGATTTTCAACATCCCTTCTCCAATTGTAAAAAAGAATTTGGAAATCAATTTACAAAAAATAGCGTCCTCGGCAAATTGGTTTTATATTTCTAATTAATGTAATGTCGTTAAGCGTCGTTTGTAAGCCCAACGCAACCCATAATCCAAAACACACAAACTAACGGATTATGCAAACTGTAATAATGAATGAGTGAAGAGAAAATCTTCTAAATCACAAATTCCACAGTCATCATTTATCAATGGTTTGGATATTTACAAGCATTAATTGCAACTGTAATTTTTCATGCGTTATGAATGTATTGATATTTCGAACAAAGTACCCCGGACCATGTACATGTTGGAAAATGGCGATTTAAATACGCGTTTTGGAAATCTGGTGGTTTATACAGATTACGAGAACAAATCAATTCTTCAGTGCAGCAGTTTTTGATAGCTGTTCGGGATAAGTACCACTATAATAGACGAAATTCCATTTCTACCTTTTGATAAAAAAAAAGTTTAAAAATCGTTGAATATCGAAGAATCTAGATTTTGATACAGATTTAATTTTTGTCCCCCCCCCCCACACACACACACACAGATACACAGTAAAATTTGATTTTTTTAACCATTGACTCGTTTAGTTAAAAACGCTTTGACCAAGTTTTGCGTCGAGATATAGAATTGAAAACACACAGCTGATAGCAATGCCTACTTCCCTGAATCATAAAAACTTCTTATATCGAGGCTCAACAAAAAATATCTATTATGTTACGCGGTGCCTTATAAAAACAACTTTTCGATTGTGTTCATATTTTTGCAAAACATACAATAATGTCGACGGATGCCAGTCCATAACCTTCTCTTGTTACTCAAATATTCAAAGAATTATTGTCCACTGTTCCTTTTATTGAGTCAGTAGCTTTGGAAGAGTGGGGGATTCAGGAAGGGGACACTGCCTTCAGCATTGAACCAATGAAAAGGTTCCCTCTTTCTGTGAGTCAGCAGCATCCTCCGCTGTCAGCCCACGCAGACTATGTCTGCGCGCAGCATATCCCGCACTCCACTCATACCACCTAGAGTCCTTGTTCAGGGGCGGAAATACAATGTGGAATTTCTCATATTTTCGGAAAATACTAAGCAACGTTTCTTATAGTGGTTTGGATCAGCTGTAGCCGGTCACATAACTGTGTCGTGTATCCCTCCCTTTCTACAAACTCCACCAAAACGGGGTAAGTACCAAGTGATAGCTGGCGGCAATGGGACTACAAGAATTTGTGCGTAGTAAATATATAATAGCTGTTATGATAAATTACGTTGTGAACACTGCTGGCTGTTCTCTCTTGATTAAGGACTCTAATACCAGCCACACCGACGCTTCTCTCTCCCACTATCTCTTTCTCACTCACTCTCTCTGCTTGCGTCACGATGCCATTGCACCCACGCCACTCGCATCCCCTTTCTCACAGTTTAACCCCTCCTCCACCCCCACCCCCCAGACACCCACCGACATAGCAACCCCTCTACTTCACTGAAACCACTTTGCAAGTTAATCATCCAGCGGGGTATCCAACGACACTGATAAAAATCTACATTTTTATACACACATTCTCAAAAGGAAACAAAAATTGGTTACATTTATCATCATTAATGATTTAGTAATATAATATTAACATATTTAGAACAATCAAAGAAAAACAAACTGCAATTCTTAAATTTATCCAAATTCACAACAGATATAAGAGCGAAAGAAACTAAGCTATTGAACTGAATCCATTTCAATTAATACTCAACTTCAAAATCGAATTAATTCATTTACATGAAGAGATATTTCCGAAACAAAATTAATCATGCAAACATCATGCTATTCCGTAAAATCCTCCCAAAGTTTTGTTCCCACCATTTTGTTAATACATTTCATTTGAATATCACACATTTTCTGCTGAAATGTACAAGTTTCAAAACTATCTAGATCTTGTAGACCTATAGAAAACCATGGAAATGGACTGAATTCACGAGTATATAGCTTCCACAGAGCCATATGGTACGTTACGCCATATGGTTCATATAGTACGTTACGAAGAAAGTGGGAAACAGTGTGAGAGGGAGAAGAGACTGCGTTCCACAAACCATGTTACAGCTTTCACAATGCTGCAATACAAAATGGTGAGTTCTAAATAATAGTGGACTAATTTATGGAGTCAGCGTGACTAAGTGGGAAGAGCGCTGTTGGATGGTAAGGGGGTTCGATCCCCGGTGAGGTGGGGATTTTTCAGACTGGCTCCCAGGCCTACTCAGCCTGCTGTAAAATGAGTACCAGAGTCTATCCTGGGGGTGAAACAGACCGGAGCGAGATGCTGACTACATCTCCTCCTCCTAGTGCCGAGGTCAAAGAAATTGTGGAGCTCTACCCTCTACAACCGTCATGGCCACCTTCGGAGCCTGTCGTTTGACTTTTTGTTTGATTGGACTAATTTTTTGATTAAAAAACGTACTTTAAGATTTTGTAAAATTCTAGTTCACTTCAAATTCTAGAATCATTCAAGAGAAATTTCAATTTATCATGCCGAAGTGTTTCTACGAATCAATGATTCCTTTCAAACGTAAGTCATTCACAAACTGGTCAGATATTGATGTAACACAGAAGAAGAAAGAAACACCCCCAACAATAACAATTTCTCACCGACTTGTCCGCGTGAATAATAAGCACAGAGAAATTTTTCAGAGCTCAGTGTAAGAGTTTCATTCGTGAAATATCTCAACGCGGTACGGTGAGAACACCTTCAAAAATGAAACATGTAATACGCATTCTTTCGGGATGAAAGTTCAGACAGTTAAAACACCTCACGTTTTCACGCAGGGTAGGCAACTACGAAGTTTCACGTGTCCGACACGGGACGCAAATTATTTCCTTACAGCAACGTGTGCTTCTGCATCAGAGCACGTGAGATAATCTGTCTACGCTGCTACTCAGAGAAATAAAGAAATCTGTCTTGAACCTAGAGACGGAAGGGAAAAAAACAGTACGGAAAACGTCTGCCACTATATTACGATTAACTATGAAACAGATATTTTTAAGAGACGAGAAAGGTGAAAGAGTATTGCAATAAACTATTCATAAGAATGAGGTAATCCATACAGTTAAACGGCTAGCTACTCAATAGTACGATTCTGGAGTATTTAAAGCACTCAATACAATACAAATTGTATTATCGTGTTGCCCTCGACTCAAATGTGTACACAATCACAATAGCTCATTGAAATTAGTTCTTTTGTGCTCTTATTTACTTTTTTATTTCATTTTTTTCGGAAACTTGTTGTTGGAAGATTTCAACATACCGAAATCTCGAATGACAGGTACTGCTATTCACAATTAACACATCTTCTGCTTATTTCTTTTGCATATTCTTATAGTCACAACAAGATCCCGAAGCAATAATGTTTTGGCATGAGAGTATTCGGTTCACCCAAGTTAAATCACTGCCACACAAAAACACACAGAAGTATTTTCAAATTTTTAAAAATTACCTAATTTCATTTTCAGAAGAGGGCGAATTTCAAGTACGAGGTAATAAGGAGGTTCGTGTAAGTGAGGAACGTTCTCTAAGATTAACGAGCCTCATTTTGTAATGAATCCTCAGGATGGAAAGCTAATAGAGCTCCATTACGCGAACAACACGGCTTATCGGTTATCTGCCGCAGTCGAATGCGGCATCCATATTCAATATGGAGAGTGCGTGCACCACGTTTCGGATTAATGAAAGCGAGGAGCGTGTTAGAGCACAAAGCGGAAGGCATTCCTCTCGGCCCATAGGAGAACAAGAAGAGAAACAATATTTCACCAGAACTGGTAAAGATAAGCTCTGGAAGCAATTAATTGTTCTATTTTAAAATTAATTTTAAGAATTAAAAAAATATTACTTCTTGTTACCCGGATATTTATGATGTATGATGTACATATGATATATCCATGAACAGTGGTGAATCTAGATCGTAGTGAAGAGGGGGGGGCGCTAACCGGGGAGGGATCTGGGTAGCATTTCTGATTGAAAACCATGGTTTCACAACACAAATTTTATAAACATTATCTTTTATATAAACTACATCAACTCATCAAATAGATAATCAACAATTAACAATATAAAATAGCAACCAAATTTATTAATTGTTTAAAGTCGCAAAGTATGCCTTTATCTGTTGAGAGTTCATGTCCAATGGGAGAGAGGGGCTATATCCCCCTTTACCATCCCTCCCAACCAGGATCCGCCACTGTCCATGAAAAGATACTCTTATCGTATTTCCTTTTTTTTCTTCTCACAAATCATATTGTAAGGGACTGCTTATATTACGTCATATGAACTATGTCCTTGACTGATTGTTATCAAAAACGCAAATTAAAATATTAGCAACAAAGAGAAGAATTGAATATGGTTATTAGTTTTATTCTAACCGTTGAAAAAACGTAATAAAACCAGCGTTGTGAAAGACTGCGACATAACATTAACAAATGGAACAATAATATAAGAGATATCACAAAAGTTGTGAGGAATTAGCAATTCACACAGATTTTTAAAATTCAACTGCAAAGTGAAAAAGTGTCAATTGTACGGATACGGGAACAAACAGTACGTACCTGCTATACTTGAAACGAAATAATAGAAATTGTTTTTGAAGTGCGAAGTAAAAAAACAGAACATAAGGAAAACGTTTGAAAAATAGTGTTCTCTAAAAATAAAGTGTTTTTTTTCTCTAAAATGTACGACGAATCACAAAAACTCGCACAATCGTATCTCGAAACAAAGGAAATAAACGCACATCACTTTCAGTTCACAAAACTCCATTAAAAGGGCGGCGGCAGCAAAAGCACAGCAGCAATGAGGCATTCATGTGTTAACAGACACATGCGAGGCGACGACCGCATGCAAAGCATGAAATGAACCACTCGCTCTCTGGAGCATCTCTAATGACTCAACCAATTGAAGCAAGTCTCATGGTTCGCCTTCGCACGCATTATGGAAACAAGGCAATGTGAGAATGCTTCCATCATTTTTGTGTTCCATTCACCCCAATTATCCATACTAATATATAAATACGTAACTGCCTGTTTGCAACCTAATCACGGCTAAATCACTGAACCGATCGTGATGATTTTCGCAAGGAGATAGTTAAGATGTTCAGGATGAACATAGGCCAACTTTTATTTTAGAAGTGCGTGAAAAAGATAGAAAATGATTGTGACCATAAATGTCAATGAAATCGGGAAAAAGAAAGGTATATTTGCTTACGCTGCCCAAACGGTTTGAGATAGGTGACAATATTGTCTGCCCCAAGCGTTCTACAAGAAAATCCGGGACAGCATATGTCTATCTACAAAAATTAACCTAAATTATCGATAAAACGTTATTAACAATAGAAGTGTTAAAATACTTCAATTTGAGATTAATTCAAGAAGGAAAAATAAATCATCAAATTTAATGGATAATGTTTTTTTGTACATTTAACAAAGATTTAAAAATGTCTTTAAATTGTAAAATTTCGACGAATAGTTTCGATTTTACAATAATTTTAATGAAATGGTGCAGCCGCGTCATGCCTCGGAAGCGAAAATTTGACCGCCGCGGCTCCCGCTAAATGGTGTAGTATATACAGACAAGTTTTATAGTAAATATGTATTATTATGAATTTGAAAAATTTGGATATAGTATATGTTTTAAAATCCAGTAGCTAAAAGTATTTTGATCGTACGAAACAGACAGATTTTATTTTTTCCTTAGTAAAAGAAGATTAGTCTCAGATAAATCCCGGGCAACGCCGGGTAATCAGCTAGTATTTGCATAATTATATAACAGGAAGGAAATGAATTACATTTGGGTTTGATATTCACATACGTCCAAAGTTAATAATAATGAGTTATAACAAATACTAAAATAAAACTTCATTGTCAGAAAAGCAGCTGCAATGATCACGTGGGGGACTATAAATTAACTTACTCTCCGGAAACAAGCAAGGGACCATCCCATAAATTCCGATGAAGGTCACAAGAGCCGTGGTGGATTTAATATTTATAAAATAAATTATCTAATAAATACGTACTGTAATCATTTATTATTCCAAAATGAATCATACATATTATGCTCAGTAAATATTCGAGATCAGTTATAACAAAAGTAATAAATGTCATTCCCGCACATGGACAACCCGCCATTACCCGGAGAAAAATCCGGGCCAGAATTGGGCTACAGAGATGATGTACACAATCGTGCCAAGACTTAAAACTACAACTGACTCCAAAAATTTCTGCAACATCTAGGTGGTCGTCTAGGTAGGTGACATGCTCGGTTTTCGCGTGTATAAATCTACGTTTAAAGCTAATTTTCATCATGTAAATCCGACATTTAAGATCTAGAATTAATTAATCTCAACACGAAAATTACATGTCGACTTCAGGAATAAACGGGTAAAAATGTCGAAGTGTTGTTTTCACTATGATAAGTTGTCATCATTTGACGTATTCTAATTATGTATAGTTTCTTAAATTGTCGGAATAATGACACTTTAATTAATTTTTTCAATGGAGCAATATTTTTTTCACGAATTTTTCAAAACTCGAGAAGAAGCAAATATATAAACATTTCCTCTTATTAAGTATGACCCAAGACCTAGGCACACACCTGGACGAGATCTTCGGACGAGGCGCGAAAAGCATTTAATTCCCACGGTAAATATTTGATTTCACGTTTTCTTCTACCTATAAGTCATTCACAATTATTCACACACATATTATTCACAAACAACAATAATACTGTGATAATTTCGGTCAGGTGAAAATGGCGACGAGTCGGGAATTGAATACGGGACTCCCGCAATGGTCGCAGTGGGTGTTAACCACTAAACCAACCATTCGTCTTCCACAACTGTACCCCATTTCCACACAGATTTCCGGCTCGTCGCCATTTTCACCTGACCGACAGTTATCACATATCTTCTCCGCGTGTAGGATACACGGAATAAATATATGCAATAATAATACTAAAAAGCAACAATTCTAATAATAAAAATATATATTTTAAGAACTGTTTTGTTAGTAATATTTTCGTTAATCAAACTTAGATTACCTTCGAAATTATTTTCAAGAAAAAATACTTTCGAAGATAAATCATAATGTGTTAGGAGAAGGAGCAATGTCAACCTAAATGCTCGTTGATAAGGAATTCAATCCAACGTCTAACACTATTGGGGATATCTACAAACACACACGTCTCTCACTCCGAATGCCGTCCAGATGGAGCGCATTCGATCATGTGTGAATGTGTGTACGTCCTTCAGGTGTTATCGCAGCTTCAGGTGTTATCTCTTATCTAACAACTCCCCCGCGGAGGCGAAGTGTTTTTCATTATCCAGCACATCAACACATTTCTCTTTGCCTTAACACGCGGCCGCTACACAGCACTGACGATTCTGAGAGAAGAGGTTCAATAAAAGATTGTTTTTGTATATTTTATTATCTTTTACTTGCGTCAGGATGTGAATTTTGGGCGTAAAAATATCGTTCTTAAATCCTCATTGGCATGTATTTTAATAACTTATATTGCAATATTGAATTAAACGACATTATTTTTACAGACACCATTTATTTTNAAAACGTTGCAAAATTTCTAATTGAAGATAAATAGTATCTGTAAAAATAATGTTGTTTAATTTAAACAGAAACAGGCTGACCAACAAGAAATCGCAATACATGCTCATTAGGGAAACCAGGAAAATTAATAAAAACGGTTGTCAATATGATCGCCGAGAATCTACACAATACCAATTTAACTATATATTAATAAACTTTTTTTAAAAATATTCTAGGCATTATTCCGGTACCGAAGTCCTTTGTAATTCTTCTTTAATGCTTCCTATAACGAAAATTCGAATTTTTCTTTCATAAAGTAGTACGACGATATTGTATTTTAAGTATCTTCATTACTGCATTCGAATTTTTTTAACGAAAAACTCACGTTGTGACGGGTTGAAATAATGAAAAAAGATCTATCTTTTTCTCTATAGTAATTTCTTTTTGAATGTTATCAAAAGGAAAATAATGTGCAAAAGTCGCATCTAAATGGCTGAAAATTTTAGTACATGCTTTTACACATGATTTCGATGAAATTATTTTGAACTAGTTTTGAGACGTACAACCCCGGCCGAAGTAACATATGTGTACAGAGTACCATTGGATACGTGAACCAGAACTGATGGTCTGGCACTTTATTACTTTATATTACCCCAGGATAGCAATACTATAGAGGCAGTAATAAGAAGGCAGAGGGTTTCAACCTAATAGTAGCAATACGTCTTGGGCTCCGAGGAAGAATTCTCATTTTCCTGGAGCAGTGACGTCATTCGCAAACATCGTGTATCCCGCTCTCCCTTCCGCGAGAGATAATGCGTTTGGCGCGCAGAGGGAGAGAAAGATTTGGCCATTAAGCAGCGTATGACTCAGGGGTTGGAATGATGGAACGGACTGGGGTCGCAGGAGAATAACACATACCATCACAGGAAGAGTGACAAATGGGTTCCGTATGCATCTTACGACTTCTCTTTAATCGGACAACAGCGACATTGATCATCAATCCAAAACACTTGAAGGAATTATTATTATTTTAATTATATTAAAGCTAGTCGCTACTATATTCCCTAAATCTGATTCATTCATGAACATAATGTCTCTTCATTAAGTAACCGTTATTACAGTCGTCCAACATGTAAATCTTCTTAGTGAGATAGAATCATCTGATGAAACATCAACAAAACTTCGAACGCTTCAAATTATTCTTATCCAGTTTTGTTCACAGTGACAATTATTATTATGCACCAAATAAAGTAAAAGCTTCACTTTGTAATATTTGATTCAAAGAAAAAACTTTTAGATCTAACTGGGATCGTGGGATTCAACTTTGAACGCCTAACTGGGAGATCTAACCAGGATCTCGATTTAACGCAATGATTTGACGTAATTCCTAGCGCCTTCATTGGAAGAATCTGTACCCATAGTTTCCCTCCAATGACTGGAAGACAATAGTTGACGTCATGTGGACACCGCTGGCTAGATTTCAGAATGACCTTCACAATTGGCATGCAATGAGTTGTCCTGCGGAGTAGACTCAAGCTGACTATTGGCGTCCCTGCCTCCCCTCTTCCACTTCAAAATGCGTTACTTGAGAACTGGCGTCGCGTCAGCTACTACGGCTTGAAAACTGGCCGCGCGAAGGGGACAGATCACGGCCAATTGGAGAAGCCAACTATTGCCTTCTACATACTGGAAGCCAACTGTAGGCTAGCTTACAGGTGTACAAACGCGGTATAAGAGAGAAGAATCCTGAATACTTATATACAAGTGGACAGAGTAAAAGATGACATAATGAACGACAAAGATCCCGTAGTATGAATTTACGGAAACCTTAAACTTAAAACAAAGAATTGATAAATGAAGTATTATGATGTTACTTACAGATTCAAAGACACCGAAATCTCGCGCGATCTCACGGTTGCGAAGAACACATCTCCTTCAGTGTAAACCTAACTTATGAATGAGGAGGAAATTGCAGAGAAAGGATGCGAGAAAGATCGGAGATAAGAGATATCTTATCTCAGAAGTATCGAGAAGAGATCAAATGCGCCGACATTTCATCAGTTGGAGAGTAAGAGAGAAATCGTTTGCAATGAAAAGGAAACGCTTTACGAGAGCGCACGTTTCATACTCCAAAAAATCTCCGAAATGATAAAGCCGAAATGGAAATGTACGAATGCATTAACACTCAATCTTTGCTTACCGCTTCACAGCACTAATCCATGTTCTCAAGAATTATTATGTATTATTATGATCAATAATTTTATAAATAATTGAATTAAACACTGACAATGAACTAATTGTTCAGATCATTTGCATTGAAGATATCACGTATAATATAATGTCACTTCATCAATAGTAAAGTCACGTTATACTTCAGCAGGCCAGAACTTCTAACAACAATTCATTAAAATACAAAATTATTTTCAATGCGTGTTTTCTATTCTTTCTTATTATCTATAAAAGGAGACACGGTTGTGTACGTTATCTCTGTAACATCATCACCTGACTTCTCCTCTAAGCACTTTGATGGGATGGTTCCTTGACGTTTTCCACAGACAAATTAGCGTATTGTCCTCCTCCAAATATTAGCCATTTTTTCTGAATCAGTTCAGTAAAAGTTTCTGAATGAAGGCGTTGGAGTACAAGTGAATTACTCTACAGCGCATGTTGAATTAAGTGCATTGCGGGAGCCAAGCTATCTCACGAGATAGACTGACGTGTTATCTCCCTTTGTTTTCGTCTGGAAGTCCCCTGCAGTTCATCGCACTCCAACACGCACTCACTTCCATCTATTTCAAGAGTGAATAGCGATATTGAAAGAACGTGAATTCGTGAACGGAAGGTATACACCGAAATGGAAAGTGAAAAAAGTATAACTAGCATAACATAGGTACTCTTCGTTAAAGACAATTCCGGTATTCTTAGTTGTGACACACAATCTATTTCTTTTATTTTTTCTGTTCAATTATTTCATTTCGTGATCAATTCTTTGTGATTTTCAATTTCGTGATCGATCAGCGAATCGGTGGCAAAGGTGTTTGCGCGTTTGCTCATCACCAAGTCATCCCGGGTTCATTTCCCGGTGGGGGCAGGAAAAATTTGTAGCTTTTCACATTATTGTCCCAGTTCATATAGCTGTGACTAGTATCTAACTACTTCTACTAACACCTCCAAGTGGGCCAAGTTGTGGGTTCACCCAGCTAAATGGCCTATCTACTAACAATAGCTCCTACCACCCAACTCCTACCTCCAATCGCTCCATGTAGATAAGCTTCAATAGCACGCCACATTTCCCATTTACAAAAACTACAATCTTTTTAAAAAAAATCTTTTAAACGTTCTTCCAAGAATCGGGAGCGAATTGTTCGAAAAGACGGATGTACAAATTGGACAAGGTTGTAAAACGATGTGGAAGGAGATAAGTGCAGTATATTGACGAAGTGAGTTAGTTCTGCGTAACGGTTTGAAACAAGAAGAAAGAGAAGTTCACGGTGCAGGTGAGCATCCTGAATCTACCGAGATGCTTTTACAATTGTTCTGAGAGCTAAATAATACATAGCCTGACAATCAGTACTCTTATCGAATCGCTTTCTGCCAAAGGTTACTTCTTCAGCATACGCTTGATCCTTCAATAACAATATTTTTCACAATATTCAGCACATTCTTTCGGTCACGGAATGTATTAGTGATAGTGAAAATAAATGTTGTTTCGGATACTGATATAAAAATAAAGTTTTCGCGAATTATTTCAGTTAAAAAATGATCACTTTGGAAAGCCAAAATGGAACTTGCAAATAAAGAAAAAGAAAACAAGGTTTCGATGATAAACACTCGAACAACTTCATCAAAAACCGCATTCATCTTTTCGATAATATTTAGATAAAATCTGTTTAGGATGCAGATATAATATGTTTCTTTGTTTGTTTTTTTAAAGCCTATAAGAAAGATAATGATTATTTCCTTGCTCTAGAAAATCGCACGGTGAAAAAGAAAAACAAACAAAATATCATTCCCTATTCAACATTAAGGATGATAACATGTACCTCGTAAGACAGAATATTCGGCATTTGCACCTTTATCAAGCAAGCGACGATTTACTAGAAAAATCATCGTAAATTCCCAAATCACCAGACTGCTGTGCATGCTTAAATTTAAAACGCATTTTAATTTTCCAGTCTATAGTTTATTCGTCGGTCTCTTCTAATTAAATGTTATTTACTAGCCAAAATAAAAAAGATTTAAAAATAAAAGATTTAGTTATACTCGTAAAAATCTAGCATAAATATAACGAAGGAACACTCAGCCAATCTTGAATAAAGTGAAGGACGGGACACGACGATTCATAAACTCAAACTGCCAGCTTCCTGTTGACTTAAGACAAGAGCTTCCACCAAGTCAATATTGAGGATCGTCTCGTAACAACACACAGATTGAAGAGGTTGAATTCAAAGAATTCTCTAGAACATAGTTGTAGTTCTTGCCGCACGTAAAATACCGCGAAGGCCATTGAGTAGAGGTCATTAAAAATTAATTACATACATGCCAATAATTTATTACACCGAACAAATAAAGTTGATCCTCAAGACAGAAGAGAAAAAGAAATCTACTGTATTTAGTGAATGACAGATACAGAATCATTTAAATCAAAATCCAAATATCACAAAAGTATAATTACAAAAAGTTAAAACTAGTAAAATCACAAAAATTAAACGAATAAAATTTCACTTTAACATTCTTTAATCACTCTAATCCGTGGTAGTCACCCGTATCGACAGAGCTGTCGCCCACATCAGAGATCAGTGCTAGACAAAATGTTTCGAGCGTTGCCTTCAAGTGGATGTCGAAGATGGAAAATACGCGGAAAATTTTAAGACTAAGTTCAATAAATCTATCACGTCATTGCAAACCTCTTAAATGCTAAGTTTCAAACTTTCGCATCGAGTCGTTTTGAAAACAACAGCTTTAAGTTAACGTCATCTTTTCCCTAAAACGTGTAGAAAATGTCACAAGTGACTGAATCCAACAGGGATGGAAAAAAATCTTTAAAAACTCTGTTCTTTTCGTTCAAACCACTATATGACTACTTTAAACGACGTTTAAAGCAAGTTTAAACCACTATACATAAGAAATGACAGTAAATGATGTATTACCAATGTCCTAAAATAAATATAATATTGATAAATATAATTTCAATACGGTGAAATTTTAATGTATTAGGAAGTTTGGATGAAATAAAACAGGAAAGTTAGTGAAAATGTTAATCATTAATGATATATCGCAGACAATCACGTGTAATCAAATCCAGGATTAATGACAAACTGCAAAAGTTTGTTTTAGAGAACAGTTAAAGAAAATGTCTGGATACCGTGAAAAACTTATATTTCTTACCTCGTCAAAAAAGGTCAGATAGCGTTTTATCCTTTCCCTCATCTTACAGTCAGGTCACGAGTTACAAGAAGTTTGACATAACGTAATTGACTCTGGATACCGGTCGAACAATAAAGAGATATCAATAAACTCTTGGACTTATGCTTAGAATGTCTTAGGTTAAAGTCATAGATGTTCCAGTAATACGATTATACTCTATATAAGTAAAAAAATAAATACTGTTCGTTGGTAAGCGCATCACTTGAGAACGGCTGGACCGATTTGGCTAATTTGTTTTGTAAATGTTCGTAATAGTTAGAATAACGCTTTCAGGGAAAGAAAAATTGGAAAAGTTGCCCGGAAAATTGGTAAATTCGGGAAAAACTAATAGTGCTTTTTTTCTGTGCAATTTCTATATGAACTCAAGACCATAACTCACGATTCGAACGATGGATATGCGTATTTTTGTATTGTTCGTTATGGTCCTGGAAAAATTTTCAAGAATAAACTTCGGGACAACTACAAGAGAAACAGATTAACCGATTCCACACATTTCCTGACATAAATCTAGAAATACAATAAATACAATGGTAACTCAGAAATACGTTTTTTTCTTCACATTTTTACTTTGTTTACAAAGTATTTCACAAATTCACAAAATGGATCAAAAACAAATTTATTAAAATTTGGACAGGACAACTAATAAAAACCAATCGGGTCAACTAGTAAAAATTAAAAAGAAAAATAGAGGTTTAAACCAGTCAATCCTGGAATCCAATAGCAATAAACATACCTTCGGCACAACGCGTCACTCAATTTCGCCATCGAAACGAGCATAAAACATGAAGAATACATAATCCTGTCATATAACCCGTCTCTTAACCTTGTTTCCTCCTTTAGAAGCGCCCTAACCCCGTTAGTTCATTCCTCCTTGAAGGGATGTAATCCTTCGGATTCGCTTATTATCCCCATTCGCGCGTGACACGGCCAATATCACCGCGCCCAAGACGCGATCGATCTCCCATGGAATCGATTACTCGCAGGCTGAACGGGACGCCAGCTCGCTCCATCCGCCATAGGTGATCAGCTGCCAATTAGGAGGAGAATTGGAGTTTCCAGCGCAGCGCCCCGCGGCGGACGACCCAAGTCATGAGGAACGGAAAGGAGGGAGGAAAGAAGGTAACTCAAGGAAATGACACGGAATTAGGAAGAGAGACGCCAGGAAGTGAGACAATATGAAATTAATGATTTACCTCTTCACAAGGTGGGGAAGAATTCGAGGACATCTCAAACTCGGACCTCGGCTACGTAAAAATTTGCATTGCAAATCTTAATAATAAATTTATCAGTTACATAAGGCGTATGACAACATTATACGTGTTTGTTATTATATATATTCTTTATCTCCAGTAGTCATTTCTATATTATATTATTTGTATGTTTATAATATGTAGTACTATTGTTACTGTTTTTATTCCATGTTCGGTACTAAGCTGACATCTTGATTAGTATTTTGCTGGGTTTTACTCAATCGCTTGAGGTATTACATAGTCCCTAGTTTTGCTCCCGGGTGTTGAATGTAAATACGATCCCCCCACTTTTCACATTTTATTCTAAAATGAAATTGTTTTAAGATGGTTAGACAGAAGAGCAGACCGTATGGCCTGAGTCTCGCCAAAATAAAGATACTTTTTTTTCTCTGTAATTCACAGAATCAATTGCTGGATTTCTTTGAGTAGACGGTACTAAAAGACAAGTCAACTCAAACACTATTGTACCAAAAGAAATGCTCTGGTACTAAGGATGACGGATTTTTGCAGCTTGATGTACAGGAAAGGTGATAGACCTATCTTCTCCAGGCTGCTTTTGAGCTTCTTAGGGATTAGTCCAGTTGCAGAGATGACGATCGGTACTATATATACTTCTCATTGACGCCACATTGTTTTTATTTCCTCCGCAAGAGCTACACATTTCTTGATTTTGTCGTTCCAGGTTGTCTGCAGGTTGTGGGAGCTCGGGATGGTCACGTCTATAAGATATGTGGTAGATGAGGAGCGGTCATTCAGAATAATATCCGGCCTGTTGCAGGGTATTGGTTTGTCAGTTACTACGCTTCTGTTCCAATATAGTTGATGAGTAACGTTTTCAATAACCGCAGCAGGCTCGTATCTATAGTAGGGTGTTTGGTCCTCATGCAGTTGGTACCTTTGGCCGATGGCTTGATGCACAAATTTGGCTACTTGATCATGACGGTTGAGGTAGCTCGTTGGCGCCAGCATCCTACAGCCAGATGTTATATGCTGAATCGTCTCTCTGGGTTTTTTGCACTTCCTGCAGATGTCTTCAACATTTTGCTCCATCAGTATAGTCCTCCTGTAGTTGTTAGTTGCGATGACCTGGTCTTAGATCGCTAGCATGAAAACCTCAGTTTCCACAAACAGATCCGCATTTGTCAGCCACTTGTTCGACGCTTGTCGACAAAGTCATGGTTGAGTTCAGCAGGATGCCGGCCACGGAGTGCCTTGCTTGACCATCTGGTCACTAGCTGGTTCATGTGTTCTTGCTGCGATGAAATGCAAATATCATCTTTGTTGCGCAAATTGAGTGGACTATACGCGTCGTCCGCCAGGCGAACAGCTTCATGCAGTGATGTCGACTATGTGAAGAAATAATCTCTCAGATAAGCTATTTGTCTCATATGTTACCTGCGTATGTCAACAAGCGCCCACGTCCTCCGGCACTTCTGGGGATGCATATTCTCTCAATGGCAGCCTTGGGGTGGTGTGCCCGATATTTAGTTAAGATAACCCTTGTTTTGCCCGATATTGCGTCAAGATCCGTTGTGGTCCATTTAACAGTGCCAAATGTAAATGTAAGGACTGGCAAAGCATAGGTGTTGATTGCTTGGAATGTATTCTTCCCATTCAGCTTTGACTTCAGGATTCCGGATAGTCTTTTATAGTACTCAGTAGTAATTTCTGCCTTGATTTCCTTATGACAAATACGTTTTGCTTGCAGAAGTCCTAGGTATTTATAGGTATCCGTTTCATTCATCCCCTCCATATAGGCACCTTCTCCCATTTCACACCCAGATGCTAGCGTTTTACCTTTTTCAATTTTTAGAGTTCTACATTTATCAAGCCCAAAAGTCATTTTAATATCATTGGAGAAGATTTCCGTTGTTCGGAGGAGTTGCTGCAATTGGTGATATGTTGAAGCATAGAGCTTGATATCATCCATGTACATCAGATGGCTGTGCAAATATTTCACTAGGTTACCGCATTTGATCTTGAATCCATATCCTATTGAGTCTAATAACGTTGATAATGGGTTAAGAGCCATACAAAACTACAGGGGACTTAAGCTGTCCCATTGGAAAATGCCTCTTCTTACATCGATAGGTTTTGCAAGAAAGCTGGCTCCACTAGAATTAACTTGGAGTACTGTTTTCCACGAGGACATGAGATAACGTAAGAGTCTTAAGATATGCTGGTCTATTTTGTAGATTTCCAGGACCTGCATTACCCAGAAGTGAGGTACTGAATCAAAAGCCTTCTTGTAATCGATGAAGGCTGTATGTATATTTCTGCCCTTGATAATTGCTTGTTCTAATACCACCCAGTCAATTATCAGCTGTTCCTTACAGCCTTGCGACCCCTTGATGCATCCCTTCTGTTCCTCTGCCATCACATCATACTCAGCCAAATGGTCGTACATCGCTGTAGCCAAATAAGAGGACAACACTTTATACATTGTACATAGGCAGGTGATAGGCCTGTAATTAGCAGGGTTATCAGTTTGACCTCCCTTAGGGAGCAGGTATGTAACCCCCTGTGTGAGAAAGCTCGGTACAGTATCGGGGTTTTGGAGGAACATATTAAAGAAGAATGCCATTTTCTCGTGGGTGCAGGTGAGTTTCTTAAGCCAAAAGTTGTGGATGTAGTCTGGGTCAGTAGCTTTCCAATTGAGCGTTTTCTTTACAGCTTCTGTGATAACTTCCTTAGTAATTGTCACTGACGACATTTCAGGCACCTATAGCAGTCTTTTTCTTGATCCACATAGCTTCCCCATTGTGTTCCACTGGGTCTGACTATATGCCTCCCCAAAACTTCTCCATACTCTCCTTTTCCGGGGGAGAGGATTGGTTGACGAGCTGCTCATTTCGGGCAGTTCTAAGACCCCTGTAGTATTTTTATTATTATTATTATTACTATTAGGTGTTGGACAATAAACTAATTTACTCCCCAGAAGCAAGCAACGGACCAACCCATCAATTCCGATCAAGGGTAGCGGAATAATTTATTATTTCAGCATCTCAAGGAAAATCCATGTCTATTTTAATGGAAATCGATACCGGCTGAGTAGTGGTGTCGTCTTTCCCAAGATATTGTTGAACGGAAGGGAGCAGGTTCGATTCCTCGATCAGTCCGATTGAATAACTTTCTCCGTTGAGGTTTCCCTCGTGTACTTCAGACCAATGTCCATTCGGTTCCAAGGTTGCCCTACAGCCCAATATATCTCCTTCCCAATTCTCCCTCTCAAATCATTTAGTTAGGAAGAGCAAATATTGTGGCCCGAAACCTATACAATAAGTCATGAAAATAAAAATAAAACCACACCGTGACTATCGCTTTTGCTCAAAGACATTTTACCCCATTATAATCACAGTTTGAGTTAGTTCCCTGAATAACGACTACATTCTTCAAGGAGTTGTAGTAGAAATGTGTCAAACGCAGACTCGATTCCACGTGGCTCAGGAGATTTCATCACCATTTCATAGTAAATACCCAAGAATACATCGGACAAGAGAAAACGTAGTGTGGAAAAATCAAAAGGATGCATTTAAAAATTACGAAAAGAGACTTAACAACACTCAATATTTTAATGCATGTTATAGTGAAATCTGTAATTAATTTAAATAAATAATTATTATGAAAAATTGAAATAATTTTTATACAAAAAGAAATGCATTTCAACGGTCGACCCACTTTTAATATTTTCCTGCCAGGTATTGAACAAGAATTGCATTAATATTTCGTGGATATAATATTTGTCATACTTACAATTTGACTTTCAAATTAATCCAATAAGAATCTGCGAGAGGTATTTACGTTGTTTTGATTTACGGAGAATAATACTTTATGGAAAATATTGGCTAAATCTGGAGATATTCCACGCTGTTACGAGTATAACAATAAAATATTTTAAGGTGATTAATTTTATATCACAAATACAATTTTGGGAGGTAAATTTAATGTACATTACAAGCATCAAGTAGGGGATTTGCTTGCAACTACGTGCATAAAAGAATTTAATTCATTCGAAACTTTAATCAGTGTTTAAAATGAATGACAGAGAACGAGCTAATATTAAAATGCACTGTTTAGATAAAGTGAAGTAAATGCACACACTCTTGTGGCAGCAGTGCATACCGTGGGGAGTTTATCTGAAAATAGAGTTCACGCGTATTGCATACGATTAGTCCAATGGAGACTGCAAGTAATACGTCTTTTCCTTTCGTTTCATTTTAACGTTACTTTATACTCTTTCCCTCAAAAACGTTCTTGGTTCTAAAGTATTCAAAATATTTCTTATTATCTACGGACGTAGTATTTCAACATAACTGTAACACACCGACGATAATATTACATGATTCAATCTGAAAAATTGGTTTCTCGTTGAAATGTTTCACCACTTTATTATGTTCATAAAACGTTATCTTTACTTCACTCGTGATAGAACAAAACAATACAAATTACACTTCGGATAGTCAATATATTATACTGTTTTCAATAATATAAAATATTCTAAGTAAAGATTAATTAATTAATTTATTTATATTTAAAATCGTTCGTACGCATTAATTAATTAATTAATTAAATCTCAGAAGTCAACAAGTAGTGAGCGGGATGGGAAACTGTGACCCAGAAATCCCGTGAGGCTCCGCCGCATATTCGCAGTTCCACAACGCAAGATAAATATAGACCAAGGTTTGGGAGTGTGGATTAGCCAACAAACGATCTGATAATTAGAAACGATAATCTCCCGTTGATTCTCCGCCACGGGATGAAACCCAAGAGAAGAAGAATTGGAAAGTACGTCTACTATGCAGCGTTGTCATTCGCAGAAATGAACGCTACTGATCAAACTGATAATGCACATCAAAAGAACTTGAAATACAATTATAACAGAAAAGTCTTAAAACAGTACTTATAAAACACGTTTTTTATGGAACGAACATATTGAAAGACAAAACATTAAAAACAATTATTCCTAAAACCCATTTATCATTATTTTCGTAATTTTCTATTTTATTTAATGATCTCTTTTACCCTGTTCCTCAGCACATAGCCACTACCAGGGTTTCCACGTCTCATCGGTTATTTTCTCTCATAATATTATCACTTTCTTATTATTATTATTATTAACATTATTAATATTATTATTATACTACTCCACTTATCGCATGTGCTAAGGCTTTACTTCAGAGTACCACCGAGCGCACACCGTGCACCGAGGGTGATACTTCGCCATCGATGATAGCCTGACTTTCCGTACTGTGTGGGCTGTACCCAGCACCACTACCCGCGGTTTTTGTACGAGACTATGTTTTCCTGGAATTTCCTTAACTAGCTCTGCGGTGGTATTAGAGACGAGGCCTGTTACCCCGATGATGATAGGGATATCTCTGGTTCTTAGGTCCCACATTCTCTGCAGGTCCTTGTACTTTAGTTGTTTTTCAGCCTCTTCCTGCGTTATGTTGAAGTCACGATGGAATAACCACGTCAATCAAAAGGCACTGTCTCCTATTCTTATCTTTCACCACCAGGACCGGTTTATTCGCTACTATCATTCTGTGTGTATCTGGGTATCCCACATGATTGTAACATCGGTTGTGTCAACTACAGAGGCTGTTATAAGTGCCTCTGTATCTGCCTTAAGGTTTGCGTAAGACAGCCATGTCCACGTCTGAGTTCTATTTATGGTTTCTTTTTCTATTTCGTTTACTCTCTGTCCGTGCAGCGGATTGGACTTCCACCGTGAGATTCGCTCTTCTTTCATTTGCTGTTATAGTTGTTGCTTTATCTTTTTCACCTGCCTTGTTACAAGTTTACTGAATTACAGTCCTCTGCATCTTCATCTTTTTCTTTTTTATAGTTTTCTTGGCCTTCTTTGATACGGCTCCGCAGTTGTCTATAAACCATTCCCATATACTTGTCTTGTTCTTTCAGCTTCAGGTAATTTCGGAATCCTTCTTTGGCTATGGTACAGGTGGCTTCAATGTTGACGAGTCCTCGACCGGCCTCTTTTCTTGGAATGTAGAGCCGGTCAATGTCGGCTCGCGGATAAAGTGCGCCGTACATTGTAAGGAATTTCCTTGTTTGAGAGTCCACCTTTCGTATTTCAGCCTGAGTCCACCTAATTATATCCACGCCATACTGGATTACCGGAACCGCTAGCGTATTTATTGCAGTAATCTTATTTTTTGCGTTTAGTTCTGTTTTCAGGACTTCTCTCGTCCTTCGGAAGTATTCCTTCTTCACTTAGGTCTTCATCTTTTTATGATGGATTACATCGTGCTCGTCTACGCCAAGGTATTTATAGACGTGTGTTTGGTCTAAAGATTTGATGAACGTTGCGCTATCTATTTCAATATTCCGCTTTGTTTGCAGTCTGCCGTTGACAAATGAGGCTTTAGCGCATTTATCAAGTCCGAATTCCATTCTGATGTCGTCACTAAACACTTTTACTGTCGCCAGCTGTTCAGCTAATTCTTCATCTGACTCTGCTATAAATTTCAGATCGTCAATATACATAAGATGGCTGACCTTTTCTTTCTCATGCTTGCATGCGTATCCCCTATTTGTACGATTCAATTATTATTATTATTATTATTATTATTATTTGATACTCTTTACTCTTTACTCTTAACTATTTTCATTGCCTCGTCTTCTCCTTATTTGCCTATCTGTTGTTTTCGCTACAAACCGATTTGGAACTACTTGACACTACAAATGGAGTCAGCGTGGTTCAGTGGGAAGAGCGCTGAGTGGCTGGATGGCCGGGGTTCGATTCCCGGTGAGGTGGGGATTTTTCACCACACCTCAACATCCAGACTGACTCCCAGGCTTACTCAATGCGCTGTAAAAATAGTACCAGGGTCTGCGCTGAGGTCAAGCCGGTCGGAGCGAGATGTTCACCACATCTCCTCCTAGTGCCGAGGTCAAGTAATTGCGGAGCTCTACCCTCCGCGAACCCCTTGGGCACTTTCGGGGCCTGTTCAGGGACAATTTGACTTTGACTTTTTGAGACTACAAATATTCATTAGTGATCAGATCTCTGGAACGACCGCGAGGCACTTAAGAAGAGGATTTGGATAGAACGATCTAAATGGAAGAAATCTTTTCGGTACCACGAAGGTAAAAGTAACGTGTGACTCAAAAATGCATCCTAGCTTCTATTCGAAAAACATAGGATGAACCAATATGAAGCGACGCAACAAGCGGCATATTCTTTGACAGAAACTGATATCTTAACACATTGATGGACAAAATTTCCTATTATCGAAAAGCATAACTTCTTTATTAGTTATATATTTTTTAACAAAAGATCTTAAAAAGTTATGTATATTAAAAGTTTTATTACTTTACTTTTACTTCATTGTGATATTCAAATTTGATTCTTCTCGCTCTTCAATTCTTACGAAGTGTTCCATCCATCGATATCTTAGAGTTGAGCTTAGCACCCAGGTAAGACACTTCAGCAAACGAACTATCATTTTCCTGCTACTTTCTTGAACCAATTGCAATGCATCAATTCTATCGAATGGATAACAATAAATCAATGAAAATGTATAGTTCATTATTGATTCATTACATATTACACACTTCAATGATTTCTACAGCGAGAAGAGCCGAATATCAGAAATATAGAGTAAACTCAGTGCTCTATAGGAGTAACTTCTCCACAAATTAATTAAAGCAATCACAATTAAACAAGTTAACATCGCAACTAAAGCTTTCAACTTGACGGGCGCGTAATGATACAATAAAAACAGGTAAGTGCGCTTTAACAGCTACAACAATCACATATTTCTCCTTGCCACAACCACAACAAAAATGGCCCACAACAACAAAAACACACAAAACATCCAATGTTTTCTTTCTGCCCAGAATATTCACTGGATTCAAAAACGCAATAAATTTATTTATCGCTTAGATGAAAGGGCAAAGAAAACCCATCACGGAAAAATAGAAAAAGAAGATAAAAAACATTTTAATTTGAAACGAATGTACACGACTCTAATTGCTTACCTACCATCTTTTCCGCTCAATAAATGCTCAGTTATTTGCAAACATCATGAAAGATATCTTCGTAAGATAGCGCTCGATTACAGAGTTGCCAATGCACTGAAGAAACTTCACTATTTCCATCGTACTGATATTCTTTAAAACAACGAGAGTAATATTTTTTAACCAGTACAAAATATATATTAGTCATGTAATATTTCATCTCACAAAGAATTGCACTGAGAAGGAAAACATGAAACGATACTAGTTATTCGCGAGATCATTTAGGAGAAAGATGACATGAAGTAATTTTTAAATGCATAAGTTTTAAATCATAGTAGTGCTAATATTCTTTCCCAGTTGTTCAACAAAATGTTGATAAGTAAATAAGAACAACAACAATATAAAAAATTAGTTAAAATCCTGTACCAATGAAATCAAAATAGACGAAATTCAATCAAACTAAATTAGAATACCGAAGCAGAAAAGAAATCCATTCAAGTAAACATGTAATTTGACTGATTACAAAAAAATATTAATCGAATATTCAACGCTTGATTGCATTCAGCGCTCATCATTTAAACGATGGAATCATAAACATAAATAAATTTTTAATAAAGGAGTTTTTAAAATGATTTATTCAAACAGAAAATGAGAACTCGAGACTAAAAACTGATTACATATTCATGTATTCGTATTTGATAATATTTTTTTCTACTTCATATTTATTTAAGAAGAATTCCAAAAGCATCAAGATTTTGTTTTATGTTCTTCACGGTTCACACAGCCTCACATAATCAGAAGTAAGAATTAAAAGAGTTGTCAGAAATCATCTGAGGGAGATTTTTCGTCCAACGACAACGGGAACAACAACAATAACACAACAGAGAAAAACGGAGAAGAAATACAAGAATCGAACCATGGAATATCAACACTCCAAAGAACGTAATGTATGTATTATCATCACAAAATACCGATCGACTAGCAAAGTATTGTCCCACAATATGGTCAAGGATAAAAATGAGGAAAACTTTTGCAATACTTTCGCAAGGGTAAACCAATACATGTCAACTGTTTTCACCAGCTGGAGATAAAATAATTCAACAGATAATAAATATGTGAATCTTAAAAACCTGAAACTACTGCGATTGGTCCAGACCAAGAGGACTCGCTTCTGATGACACGCCTCTAACCAAATTCATGGAACACAAGCACCAATATGAAAGACTGAACAAAACGAGCGTTCCTCCTCATACTTCAGTTTCCTCAAACTCCCTAAACCAGGTATTCTTTTATTTTGTGTATGAGCAACCAGTGTGAAACACTTGACATATCGATTCATCTCGAAATAGATGTCAGATAAAATGATTCCGTGAAAATTTCCGTGACGTCACGAGGTTCTCGATGCTCTCGGAATAGATTCGTGGGTAGCGGAGGGTGGGGGGAGTTACAGAAACTTCGAGTACGAAACAGATAGGAGAAATTGTTCATTGTTTATAAATCAAACAATATAAGAAAAATGTCAAAGCATGTTTCATTACAAACAATGCTAAACGAACGCCACATTCCCTTGCGACTTTGCCTCGCTATATTTAAACAACAATATAAAAAAATCGTTTTTTAAAACCAGGGATTTGCCATAATATCTTCTCAACTACAAATTAATTCAATTAGTATATTTGACATTATACGAGTACCATAATATACATTATAATACCTCCAAGAGTACAGCAAATGCAACCTGCACTGCATGGATGCATTTTTAAAAATTTGTGTTGCCTAACATATCAATTGCAGTATAATCTTTCCCATCCGTGTGAAATGAATCAAAAATTAAAAATTAAATTATTTTGATAAAATGAATTCTAAGAGGTTACATTCAACTATCGCTATTGTTAAAGAATTTTAACATTGGAGTACTTTTATTTCCATTGTATCAATAATAGTACATATTGTCGTTTTAGGTACAAAAAACTTATATTTATTGTTTGATTAAAATCACAACTAGGAGCAAAAGTTTTCTTTCCTCCATACACACTATGTGTCCTCACTACTTGTTGACGCACTGCAGTATTGCCACACGAAACGGGGATATTTTGCGATTATCGAATGTTTTTGTCAATAGAAAAGACAAACAATATTCACATGTAAAAGAGAACTTTACAAGTTGGAAGTCCGTTTCAAGTTGGTTCGAATGTCAAACCCAAAGAATCGTAACAAGGCAAAATAGGCACGGGGTATTATGAAAACGCAGGAACCAATTGCGATGGAGAACAATTCGCCAAAGAGTGGGCAGAGGGATTAGATCCACTTAGAATAGTGAACGTGGGAGCTCAGTAGGACGAGACAGACGTTTCCTCTGATGCCAAGGGCTCTAAGTTTGATTTTCAAGCAAGGCGTCGTGAGTTCGAAGAAGGTAGCAGGAAACTCCCAGGGGTTGCGCTTACAGCACTTTCTTTGACACACGAAAGAAGAGGAAGTAAACTAAATCGAATAGAAAATAACAATCGACTCGCGTTCATAGAAATGAATAAACAAGTGTAACTCAAATTCAACAAAAAAAAACCAAGGAACAGAGTAAGTCAGCGTGAAGTAGGTAAGACATAAATTATGAAACTTACATCTTCATTGGAAGAAGAACATCAAGCAAAAGACCTCAGAAACTGAGTTTAGAAGTTGTTATTAAACAAATAATTTGAATTATAAAATTAAGTTGATACTTTTACGTCATGACACCGCACTAACCTACCAAACAAGTTAATAAGACTTGCCCATGACACATCTGCGAAAATAATAAGAGCACGATTAGCTTTTTAAATGACAAATTAGAAACAGTACTGGTAATATTTTAGTTGGTAACGTTACACTGATGGCTCAGAGATGTTTCCCAAAACGTCCATCGAAAAGGAGTGACAAGTAAACCGTGATAACATAAGAAAAGAGAAATCGCCAGTTTATATATCTATTGATGAACGACAAAACTAAGATGGCCACCCGATACAATAATCATTTTTATTAATTTTCGTTTAAATAGATCATCTAATACCAGGTTGATACTCACTTCAAAATGTTCTCACTTTTTTCTCGTATTATGAGCAACAACCTAGAGATTTCTCAAGCGTTTACCAAACACTTATATTCATGGACTATTATAATTAGGATTTTTTATTATTAAATATATAATCTCTCAGAGTTACGACACGGGGATTGAGTGGAAGCAGATGTTCTCAATAATTGCGAGTCGGAGTAACCGACAAAACGTTGCATGAGTTATGAATAACATATTGTCAGTAGTACAGTTTTTCTTTGCTTGAACAGATTGGTCATTATGAGTCAAATGTAAAGTAAAATATAAAAATGAGTCAATGCAAAAACAAAATGAAAGCAAACCGAAGACCACCCACTCGTTAAGGGTGACACCACGACAGGGGCAATCGATCTTCGACTTCGAGGAAATACTAACACAGCGAATTCGACGAATGAAAAGACAGCTGGTACCAGGAAATGAGTCCAATTCCAGAAATCTCATAAAACACACCAGATTCCAAATGAACGCGAAATGAAGTTGGTAGTCCCATCAACAATGAAGCACTTCACTGCAGCATTCACTCCCGATTTCTGCGCAACTTCTTTGCAAGCGTAAAACCAATCGTAGAAAACGCTTCGTCGTATCACAGCTGTCGAAGATGGGAACAAAGCACAGGGCGACACTATTCAAAACGAAGTATGCATGAGGGAAAAAAACATGGCATATTCGTCGCGTTCAAGATGTCTCTACAAACCCATCCACTTCGTTACGACTAAGATCTGCCAAAGGAAAATAAGTCCAAAATGCATAACGGAACGGAGGATAAATAAGACCTCAACATCAGATTTAATGCACCATTTGAATTATTGTATGAATCTGAAAAGCTACACGCTTTCGTCAGAAAATGTCTGGTTCATCCTACACTCGTAAAGGCTACCATCTACCACAGGCGTTCCCTATACAAGGGATACAAAGGATTCTTCAAAGAATTTCATAGTCTTTCAAATTCCCCATTAGTAAACTATTCTAGGTTATAAACAGGTAATGTGTTCTACCCAATGAATACTTTAGTCGCTAGCAGTAACAACAGTGACAACTGGTGAAACATAGTTTGTGAGGTCTTGGACCTCGCATCCCATGAATAAACCCCATCGCTGCTGCGCGCAATGCCACTCTTTCCAATCCAACCACGTCTTCAACATGCACACCGCCTCGCCGTTCGGATCGATATCCGAACCGTACTTACGCTCTAAGTCGATCTGATCAGCACTGCAATTGGAGAAACCAGGACTCGGTGCGCTGTCGGCAGGTGTGCCACAGGGCTCGGTTTTTGGTGCCGTTGACAAGTACTATTGCGGCGCGCTGCTGCCACGGGAAGGGCTGGCGAGGGGCGCGCGGCCGCGAGCGCTACACAGCGCGGTGGTGCGTTCTGCAAGCCGCATCTCTTGGGTCTGGCACGACCAGTTCTTTTGCCACCCCCGAACGCGCACTCGCTCGGTCGGTCGGCGCCGGCGCCTCCGACACCGAGGGGTCACGTGATCCCGTCGGTCGATAAGTGCCGGCTCCCGTTTGTAAGTTCTTGGTTCGAACGTCGTCGTCGGGAGGTTCGGTCGAGGGCCACCGGAGGCGCCACGGACGCGTTGTCGGAGCAACCCCCTTCCCTGGGGAACCACCACATCCCCACCTCCTTCGGGCAGACGACGTCACAAACTCCCTCGCCAAACAATCGATACCCCGGCACTGCCTCGACAGGTTGGCCAACGTCCGCCACCCACACGCTAATGTTATCTCGAAAATCAATCACTCGTCCTTTCAACGGAACGAGAAGAAATCTCGCAAAAATCCCGCTGAAAATGAAGGTGCTGAGTGTTCAAGTATGTCTAAGCTTTCGAAAAGCCAAACGATGTATTACAGCGATCTCATCTGAAACACTAGCTAAAATCTTGTAAGTTGACCAACCTGACCAATACATTCCGTAGAGTCGGGTTCGACTCCAAGTCTCAACCAAGACGGTCCGAAGAGAGATCTGTCTGGACCAGGAAGAGGCCGAAGTGCAACTTCAATAGCAACCACGAGCAAATAAGACAGAAGAAAGAGGAAAAAATAAGGAAGAGAATGATTGAAACGATTCCATAAATTCCGAACTCCACAATATGACATACACTAAAAAATGACTTTCCAAACATAATTTACGTTACGTATTACTTCAACGACAAATTATCTATTTAAAATAAATTACTATCACGCAACACTATTTGCGGTGTTGAGGTAAATGTGATATGGGAATGGTAACTTATTGAAGTAAAATATCACACGGTAATGCGACTCCGAGAAGAATATCCGCTCGTGATTCCCAAACATAGATCTGCACACAATAACACACATTTTATAGTAAACGTCATAAAAGAATGGAAAATGTATAACATAAAAAATAAGGAGTTAAACATCCCTGAATATTTTAAAATTAAAGTTGAAATCTCACATTTTGTCAAACCAAACACAACCTATTGGTTTCAGATTGCATAATAATATAGTTTAATTTTCAGTGTAAAAGTTTTGTAATTATTTTTTAAATAAGATTCAAGAAAAATGACGGAAGAGGAGGTCTAATGGTCTTAGACATTTAAACGATTAAAATTTAATTCAATGTGAAAGGTTGACATTTCATAAAATAACATTGAACCAACGGTAGAACAAGCAAAGTGAGTAATTTCACAAATTAACAACAACAATTTGTGTCAAAGCGAACCTCGTATCCATCTGCAGGTATTTTAACGAATCAAGAAACCAGTTCATCAATATTCCGCTGTTGGAGCTGATATCGCAATGACCATCGTGCCAGCATTCACTGGAACATACTCGTAATAACATATAGTGCCAAAAATCAATCTTAGAAGAAGTTTCTTTCACAAATTGAACCTCCCACTTTCTCTAATGGCAATTTCTTGTAATCCTTCTTTTATTTAAAACGTGTTTAGTGAAACTCATACTTTTTTAGCAATTTTTCATATCTACTGATTACGAGAATGCATGATCTTACTTCGATTCAACTGAAACTGATTTTCTCGTGATGTAATTCAAACTTCCTCAATTACAAGTAGTACGCCCATAGACAAAAAAAACTATCGCGAAATCGGTACCCAACCTTTCTTAGTCAATTATCATTAACTCTTGCCCTCATATTTCGCCAGCCACTGTAACCGTGCCAACTGTTGTCCAAGCAGTTTACGTATATAAAGATGAAATATTTTTCATCTTATAAGTCATAGACACTATTTGGCCTTGCTCACCTTTTCTCCTACACCGAAGAATCGATTTCAAAAATAACAAAAATATTGGTTACTGACTGAGATAAAATAATGTTGGAGTTCGACTCCTCCACCGAAACAGATGTAGTGAGGAAAGAAACTTTAAAACATGCCTTGGGGTGCAGCAATCTTAAATCCACCATTGCCTTGGTCGAGACTGATGCTAGGATGGTCCCTTGCTTGCTTCCTGAGAATAGTTTAGTTTATTGTCCTCCGCGTGGTCATACACAGTTCGTAAATATATAATAAGTATTATTATATTTTTATAATTATTATTATTACTACTGTTGCATCTATACCGTTGTAACCCAGGTAACGACTCCTATAATGACAAGGGAAACATACTATTAACAAATAGTCATCCGTACTGCAACCCATGCGAAAGAGGTGAAGGATGAGTTTAACAGAAACCTTACAATTTCGTATCTGTATAGACAATGCATCACTTGTGCCTTTGAACAAAGTACCGGAATGGTATTGTCATTATATACAAATCAATTAAAAATTCAATAATAATTAAATGGAGAACCTCCAAACGTTTTCCACTCGCGAAGCCTTGGATGCTCTTCTTCCTTCTCTTCCGCCCTTTCAAGTGTCGGGTCACGGGTTCTCAGTCAGTTCTGCGTGAATGGCGAGTGAGGAACTTCTATAATCAATAGTAAGTCCTCGTTAATCCGAACTGGGGCTCTGATGAGGATAATGCGAAAATAAATAAACATAAAAGTGCAATATATTGCAGAGAGAACGTTTACCATGTTCTATAATTAAAATTAAGAAACAAAAATATTAACAAAACATTCAGTGTTGAGAAAAAACCTATTAATTCGGTACGCCCGGGACCTTTGACCATTTTAGTGATTTTTCCGAACATAGGTTTTTTCTGAAAACGAGTTTTAACAATATGAACGAAAGTTATGTTAATATGTTTTCATATCACTATATTAACATTACATATTTATCATTTACATTTTAAACAAAATTTATAGGATTCATCAATTTTTAATAAACAATGGAGGTAACTGTCCCAAATTCCAGCAAAATTAAGAACGTGTAATGAAAAGTAGTTGAAAACAGCATTTTCTTTAATTAAAAGTAAATACCAAAAAGATTAGAGAGCATTCCGGATTATAAATTGCCAAACTAAGGAGGTTTTCTGTACATTAAATTAAGGAAATTAAGGAATCGATGACGAAGTAATACACAAATTAACACATTAAAAACGTTTTCATAGGATGTGAAGAGAAACGGTAAATAAAAAATTATTCTTGTAATAAATCTGATCCGCGGATAAATTAGATATTCAGATTTTACAAGGTTTAGAACATGGTTTTACAGAAAAACCACAAATGATAATTGAAGTAAATTCTGTGGTACTCGAAGGGCATGAGATTCCAATGTACATATCTCACACCGATGACGCATCACAGCCACCACATGCATATCGTGTAGCAGCAGTAAATTGGCAAATTGCGCGTGGTACATCATCGCATTGGCATGAACAGTGCTGTTCCTCAAAGTCAATCAACGATTTCTCTGGTGGCAGCAGACGGAGGGAAGCGCTCAATACCCAATAACTGTCAGTCCGCAATCCAGAAACCTCCCGTGGAGTCAGCATCCTATTGTGTGGCCCGGTTGTCTGACGTCCATCGACATCGTCCTATATTAATAAAGCACTCGCAGATCCCTGTTCTCCACATTTTTTCCTCAATTTCAACACCACGACAATGGATTTAAAGTCTGCCTCTTAAGGGGCTCGAAGTGGTCAAATAACATTATTTATACAGAAACCAATTACAGCACGCTACTAGCATCAGGCCATTTATCGATCTAAGGATTAAATTCCGGACCTTACCCCTAGGAAGAAACAAAAAAATGCATATGACACTATAGCACACAAATCATTCTGTGTAATTTTTTTTTCATTTCTCTCCTTCATATTTAAAACCCGCGCGAACGTCTTCATTAAAATGCAGAAAAACAGAAGAGTAAACAATAATTTTCTATTTTAATTAGTTTTACGGCGACTTTGACTAGTGAATATCCCAACGCGCCTAGATGTCTCAACAACATGCGAACAATATCATACATTCCTTAGCATGCTCATATTTCTTCCGTGTACCAATAGGCCTAGATGAAAGTGGTATAAAGTTGTGGAAGGTGACCGGGTGGTGTACTGGTCAACAACCCTGCTATCAAAGCAGGAAAAGCCGGTGTCGCCATTGCCATCTATCTGTAGTTATCACATCAGTAAGCACAAAATAATTTCAAACTCATTAAAACTTCCCCGATCCTCCCCCCACCCCCGCCGGTTCTCGAAGTCGAAATCTGAATACGAGGTTCCTTGGAGACACAGAGCACATTTCGTCGCCAAGACATCTTGATAGGATTGATTCTGGAGCGGAGAGGCCACGAGGAAATCCTCGAGGCAAGTCAGAAGCCATAGAGTTACAAGCGCGAGCTGCAAGGAAGTTCATGCGAATTCGCTGACAACACGTTCCACAGCCATATTGTCTCGCTCGGTGAGAAGCACGGCATAAGTTCTCTTTTTGTCACAAAATAGGTCGAGATCTTGATCATTCCATATAGAGTTTGGATACTCTCTTAAAATAGTTAAACAACACACTATAGATGCTGGGATCGAATTTATCCTTTAAAACACACATTATCGGCCATTTAAGCAATATATAGACTATTGGATGAAATAAATTGTCTCTTACGACGAGAAAATATTTCATTTTCGAAAATAAACTTCTTTCCGAAATCAGAGTCAAAAACCTATATTAATATTTTAAATATTTTTCTAAACGTCACATGATATTCTGGAGATGTATTTAAATTTTTGTTCGCCCTTTCCTCCATTACCAACTATATTTATTGAAATTTATTGAAATCATATCACCTCACAAGTTTTATTATGAAATTTCATTCATTATATTTATCGAAATATAATATATGTTCTATTCATCATTTCGTTTTTCTTATTTGTAGCACTGAGAATGGCCGCCATGCGGCCGGAAAACCTTTTTACAATTAAACTCGTTCGACAAAGCCATAATTTCTGCAATGGTATTTGAAAATTCAGCCCACATATCACCATCAAATAAGTAAATAACTCTGCTATTCATTAAAGAACTTTTGAAATGACCAACCCAAGAAATATATACTGCTAAACAATTGAGCTCGTCCTGAGCGCCACGCGACGTGTTGCAACAATGTACTACGAAGAAATTTTCAACATTTTCGTTTCTTTTTAGTCTGTTCTGATAATTTGTTCTTTGAAACGTTATCTACCATTACGAACATTTTTAAAGACTTAAGTTTTAATGAAGGAAATGTCTGTTAATTTTTCAAAATAAAACGAATTTTCGTTTCCCAAAATAGAGGAGTCAAATTCCGAAATGCTATGAAAATTCGTTCCCCAATCATTTTAAAAACGTCTTTAATAACGCCTCGAGCAACTATCTATGATACCGCCAAATATCTCATCATATTTACACACGGTTTAAAAAAACTTCATATCTATACAGTCAGCTTTAGTATATTAGATTGCACAAGAACTAGAGACCTTTTAATACAAATGAAAATAATTCGTAAATATTAATTGACTCTTCGAGCTCCACGCTCCATGATCGATCCGGCACTTATTTCCCAGCAGGACGCGAAGACTCAGCTCTCTATTCATTGCGAGGCGTAACATAAATATCTTGAGTCAGCGTGGCTCAGTGGATAGAGCGCAGAGCTGCTGGTTGGATGGCCGTGGTTGGATTCCCGGTGGGGTGTGGGAACACACCTTAAAACAGTTACTCAACCTGCTGTAATATGAGTACCGTGTCTATCCTGGGGTCAAACCGGCCGGAGCGAGATGCAGGCCACTTCTCCTTCTCCTAGAATGAAGGCCTAGAAACTGCAGAGTATTACCCTCCGTGAACCCTTTGAGTATCTTCGGGGTCTATTGTGGGACCGCGTGACAATCAAGACAGGGATTTAAAGACTCGCATTTCACCAAAGGATGCGAGAAACTAAAGAGAAGTTGAAACGAAAAAGGACGTATAACTTTGGGTGTTGTAGAACCGAGTTCACTGGAACAGACTTGGGTTTGCTGAAAAACCTATCCGTAGCCGTGGTTGGGACTATAAAAAGAGAGAACACTGTGATATGCAGTTAAGTTGACAGGATATTTCTCTCGGTTATCTGATGTAAATCACCTACATGCCATCTCTTTCTCTCCCATACCCGATGTACACACTGTGAAAGGGGCATTCAAATATACACCCATTTCAATGCTACAAAAAACAAGCGCTACGTCGCGGATTTACGCAAAAAGACTTTTTTAGGTCACCAGTACAGATTTCTAGATAACTGGGAACCAAAAAGTGAAACATCCCTCACATTTACCATCAAGGATTGTATTGCTTTCATCATAGTTATTTAAAACATGTACACGCATTTCTTTTTATCTAACTTACTAACGTTCCAGAGAAAAAGTCACACGGTGCAGCCCCCACCCCCTCCAACATTTTGGAAAATAAACGACTGACTCATCGAAAACAGCCCACTACGGTTATAGTTATTAGTTACCTTCTCATTAATTTATTACGTACAGAATATTTATGAAAGGTACTCAAGAACATTAACAGGTGATTTACAGGCAAGAAATCCTTCCATGAGAGAAGTGGCTACACAGGTACAGATTGTACACATTGCGTCATTTTCTTATAGTTCGAATTCCTAAATATGCATCATCGGAACATCAAAATATAAAAAAATATCATACCTTGTAAGATTATAATGGAATTGTGACACACACAATGCAAAAGTAAAGAATATTTTTGTAATACATTAGTTTTAACACATTAAATAGTGCCTGAGTGACGGATTCTCATATAATATCCAAACATAGCCAATAGGACATGCCAATACACATTTCGATATCTTCGTCAGGGCTTGTAATGCTTACTCGTCCATTCTTCAAACATTCTAAACTAGTAACCTAATTTTCAATCATTCCCAAATACTGACACCATCTTACCACTGCATGTACTCAAATACTGATGAAGATAATACAAAATAGTTATCGAAACGTTGGGAAGTAAATATAGTGCTTTTTTATTGACCTGAACACAAGAACCATATCCCATTATGAATTCCAAGGTCGATAAGAAAATGGAAGAAGAATTTAATACCAAAATATTTTAATTCCAAAAGACTAAGATATACATAAGAGACTTAGAATAATAATTTTTTACGACAACACGGCGAACAATCGTCGCATTATCCCTTTCGGATGTGCAAAGCGAATGAGAAACCGACTCAGTGGAAACGCAAGAACTCTTCCAAGGTCTTCTTCGCGAAGGACTTTCCCTCTTGAAAAGGTAAGCACTCAACCTTAGATCTGCACTTGTAACACAGCTGAGTTGCCAATGATGAACCGAGCTCAGAAGAATAAATCTCTCCTATTTCAAGAGAAAGTACACGTGGAGAGGAGCATCTTGCTTGAACATCAGGTCCGACATCTACAACGAAACTTCAGCTGAATTTAATCAGCAGCAATTGTGGTGCAATGCACGTAACTCGTTTATCGGTCATACAGATACGACATTTTAAACACGAAATTTTAAAAAAACGTAAGTGTTTGTAACAGAGGACGAGGACTATATCAACCTCTTCTGGTTTCAAACAATAATCAGGAATGAAGTTGAAAAAGAAAGATATAATAATAAACTAATTTCATGAGACATATTTTAAATATCTGAAAGTGTCTGCTTGACGCTTGCATTTTTGTATAGCTATTCACAAAGTGTGGTTCCCGCGGTGGGTCTGTTTCGTTCAGAATAGCAAACCTTTACCTTTCCCAGACGGTCCACCAGCTCCCATGTTTGATCTCGGAAATCGCAGACATTGTAAACAAATATGTTTTCAAAGAATCTTCTCGAAGAATAACTTCTCGAATGATTGTTGACCGTTCTCAGTGACTTTCTAGAACGTAAGAAACATCGTCAAATTTCGGCAGATGTTTTCTTATTTTAATTATTAAGCTTCACAGTTGTTGGCTCATAGTTTCGCGAGTTGAGGCACGATTATAACTACTGCTCTTAAGATCGTCTTCATTCCATTTTCACTTGAAGGTTCGACCTCAAAGTTCTGGATTTCTGAAACTCTGGTGAAGTATCTACCAATCTGCCAAGTCTATATTCGCCATGATTTATACAATTCAATGTATTACTTATGAACGGAAGCAATAATACGGTAGAATACATTGTTAATGTTTTATGGAGAAGGGACTCCAGAATTCGAGGAACTGAAAATGTACTTAGTTTATTCTTTTATTTATTTATTTATCTTTTAATCCTGCAATCTGCATCATCTTTCATAAACAATTATTCAAAATTGCGTTCACCAACAACAGTATAAGCTTGGCGGAGTCGATGGGATGGTTGGCGTATTTCAAAGCCAGTGAGAGTAGGGGCACTTACCCCGCTTCTATATTTAAAAAAAGAATAATAATAAAATAGATAAGAATGCCATTTATATTTTCGAATGTATACCACACATCTGTCCAATAAATTATCACGTGAATCTAACATACATTTAATTAATTCGAAATAACTAATAGAAAATAATTAAAGGCGATATCGCTACTCCACTTCTTTTCAAATTACCTTCAGCAATCCACTCCGGTTGAGGTGAACTCCACGAACTCCAGAATCTTTGGTGAGGGTTGGGGTTTTATTTCAGCGCAACAACTGCACATTTTTGAAATGTAATTTACGCCCAAATAGTTAAAGACCTTTACCCCACCCCTATCCAAAAAAAACTGTATCAAAGAAGCCTGACTACTAAAACCTTGTATCAAAGAAGCCAGGTATTTCTCGCGCGCACGCATCTCCAACTATTGATGCACGGGAAAAAACCTAGGTTGGGGCAGCTAATGTATAAGCTGCCAGCCGAACAGACAACACATAAGCTGGCACAACTAATATCCGTCTACGACGTGAGTTTTCGTCCTTCTGTACCACAGCTTACAGAGTAAGTTCTCACAGTTTAAGTAGCTAATCTACAAGATAAGAGAGAACTCACAGATAACTTTAGGCTGATCTATCCAACTTATATTTTTCCGTGGGATATCTTTAACAGAGTCGATAGATCTCATTCATCGTAGCGCAAAAAGTAGCTAGTATGTGCCCTATCAAGCCATCCTAAACTAACTCTTATTATCCTCATGACTCCCAAAGCTCATCGACCTCACCCACCGTACCGGGTGCGACAGTGCTAACGAGTGAAAGACAAAAGAAGGAGCCCGATGGACTTGGCGTAATGTGCGTTTCATTCTCACAGTCAGGGAAACTAAATCTGTTGATCCACTGAAACACACTAAAATGCACGTGCTACACCGAACTCGAGCAATGCTATCTCGAACACTGCAATTCTTGTAGCAAAAAGTTGACTACAACGAATTTGTGTCAATGACAACGACTTTGAACTCTATAAATGTAGCTGTGACATCCCATCTTTGCTCGCTGGAATTTTTATGATTTTTGTGTAAATATTCATTCCGAAATCGCTATTGATACATTACATACTTTAAAAACTTTTGTGGACAGAAAGATACATACAAGCTTCTGTGCCTTACTGATCAGTGTATTGCGGTTAAGAAGTCTGGTATCAGTTTATCCATATGTATAGCTACCTGTTAATCAACACGCATTCATAATAATTCTTCAGTTATGTTTCCTTTGTCAATACAGGTAATCTTGCTGTATGGCACATCCTTAATTTTTACACAACCCCCTTTTTTTAATCTTATCATGCTGAACAGATTGAAATGGAATTGAATCGATCGTATTCCCATCCAAGCTGGGTTTCATTTAGATTCATCAGTGTTGGGAGAACGAAAGAAAAATAGCAAAAACGACGCAATTTTATGTGTAAATATCAATTTTCTGAAATATTTATTCACAGCAAAATTGCGACTATTTTCTAATAATTTTAGTACAAATACGCCATCCGTATATAATAAAGGGATTTCTGATACATGTTATCTAAGGAGGAGAACAAGAATTTTCCAATATTGTATTTTGAACGAACCAAAATTCCTTTTCCTTCTATCACAATGCAACCAATCCCATCCGTCTCGTCGTATGTTTCTAATGACAGGAAAAGACCATTTTTCATTAATTCAATCTTTCGTTCCTTGTACCTCAAAATTATGGATATAAAAGGAGTAATTCTGGTGAGCTCTTGCAACAAGAAAAAAAGTACTTGGTCCCAATACGTTTCTTGTAGGAAGCATCCACACATTCACATTCCTTTCATAAAACAAGAGTAATATTTCGAGAAGACAAGGAGATAATTAATTCGGTTCCCTTTCGCCTCTGCGTTTTTCCTCTCGACCTGCGACGAGGAGAAGAGATGAAATGGCTCTCGCCACGACGCGGAGAGCGAGCTGTTTATGAATCAGCGAAGACTCCAATGAAAGCAGAATCAGTCCGAGATTCATCGTAACCCCTGCGTGAAAAGTGGCTTCGATTCCTCTTATCCCGCTTTTCCCCGTATCGCGTTGAGTCTTCGGACAATATCGCCATATATAAAACGACAAACACCTCATTTTGTTATACACTTTTAAGATGTTTAATACACCCATACTGTATTAAAAATCAGCTCAACGTATAGCCCATGACTCAAAGATGTATGCAATATAT
>NNCF01128114.1:348082-458388 GCA_002313205.1 Laupala kohalensis | reverse complement strand
GTACACAACCGTGCCAAAGTTGAGTACACATAAAACTAAATTAATATGAGCCATACGGTAACACAACCATGCAAGAAAATAGTTTTTGAAATTGTTACAAGTTATTTAAAAAGTGCTACAGCAATGGCGTGATAAAGTAAAAGACGGATTTAACTTTTATTAAAATCAATAAGTTTATTTAATACACACATATAATTGGGTTTCTCTTAATAATATTTTACTGAAAGAAAATAAATTTCCTTCATTCTATCTTGTTGGAGAGTGAGGTCCGGTTCAGCCACTTCCGTCGTGTCGGTGTACCCTTGCAAACACGATTGTTGCAGAAGACGAAGGATTTCGGGCAGCTGGGCCATGAGGGGTTGACAGGGGGCACGGGGGTGGAGGAGGGAGAGTGTACCCTGTTGGGTCGATCCACCGTGGCGCCGGCCAGCCGCAGTATGNCTTCCCCCCCCCCCCCCACCTCGCCACAGCGAGCATAGGCGGGAGGACGTCGCCCCTCGCTCCACCAGGAAGAACATGTCAAAAAGCATTTAACAAAACAAATCCATCAATAAATAAACAGTATATATCGGATGTATGTCATCTCCCAGCTCTTTGATTGCGTACCTCTAATATTTAAAAATACGTCGAACCACCTACAATATAAACGTGTGTAAGGTCAAAAAATAAATTATTTATTATTCAATAATTTTAAATAACATGACATACATTAAATTTCAGATTAACATTTTGAATTATAATTTAATACGAGCAAGGTCATTGTATTTGTTTAGTAATATCACAAAATCTGGTTTGATGCAATTCATTAATCTGGTTTTAACTCTTATTTATTTCCATATTTGGTTTTAATAGTTGTCATTGCAGAAAACGATACTTTACACAGGAACGTAGAACCATGGTAAGAATATTCGTTGCCATGCTTACTACATCTGGATTTTCTATTCGGTCTATTATGACGATATTAGTCTTTTTATTGTGTTATAATTTTGCTTCTATCTTCCTTGAGTTTTAATAGAAAGAACATATATTTTTATACTGTACAATTTCAATTCTGTACTCATATTTTTAACGTGTCAGGAAAAAACTGCTAAATTCCTACCGTAAATACGTCATTCCGCCCACTGCCAGCAATTTGATTTATTTCCATATACGATCGCTAATATTAGNGTTACTGTAATTTTCATGTTCCCGTTCATGTTTATTTTTCTTAGGTTAAATTTTCTCTGAGTAAAGTAACATGACTTAGAGTATATAAAGAGTGACACAGAGGGGAGTGAACGTTGCATCTTGCATTTATGATCGTCACACGGATCCAGAACCTGGAGTGATAGTTTCAAGTGCAATTGGGTATACCTCCCAGTTCTCTCATGTTCGCGTAACCTGTAAATTAGAAAGCCGCCACACCGTTTCATTCTGACGTTATCACCCGTGGCAGAACAACGAAGTCTCAATGACGATATCGTACAACAGGGCGATATTCCACCGCATATTGCCTGTGTTGTCCTGATCACGCATGACCTTTCTCCAAATCTGACACACATCGTGGTATGAAAAATTTAGACGCCCATTTCTGCTTCGAAAATTTTACTACAGTCCCCGCAGCGAAAGAAATGAAATGAGGGAGGAGCCTAAAGACCAGATGAGAGTCGAGGAGCCAAAGTCAGCATTAAGAGACTGCAGACTCTTCCTCTCGTTGCAGACACTTGGGCAGAATCTTACCGAGTTTACGTTCGGATGCTGCTGCCCACATCAACCGGCAGCAAAAATAAATACCAACTGTGTCGAACAGAGAGATATTCTAACCTATGGCCTGCTTGACACAGCATAAAATTTGCTTTCCTACGGGTTTTGGCAGCCTTGTGTGGCATGGAAGTAGCTAGGCTAGGCCACACCCCGCAGCAGACATATGACAACACTGCGCTTTCATTCCATTGGTTACACCTCGTTACTTTCTTCCGTTGTGAGGACTATAATCCTTCTCTCTAGGTCTCCTCTGCAATGGAAAAAGTAGTATAACGGGCTATCACAAAAAAAAGCGCTATTCCAAAGAATCACAATTCAATTATTGTACACGGATACGTCATAACACGAACCCATGGCGATTCCTGGCGGTGGAGGGGGGGGTAGAATGGGAAGAAGGAGCTCGCAACATTATTTGAATACAATATTAAGAATTTAAGACTGTTCATAACATTGCTTTAGCCTATTTTAAATAAACTAATTATGCAAGCAAATCATGAAAATCAATATTTTACGTGGAGTTTAATTAGAACTTGTAGTTGCGAGATACTTGTCTGTGCGAATAAAGTGTATGCATTATTTATCACATGATTTCAGGACTTATAATGCTTCTTTCTCCGGCTCATTCCAACTGCGTAACTTAAACCTGGTCACCTCCGATTTGAAAACTAAACCTCAAATGCCCTTCCGAACTGCGGAACTAGTTGCTGACTTTTGAATTATGCTTGTTATATGTTACATTGCAAGAGAGCTTTAGTTGCACATGGCTTCATTTAAAATACATTTTTATCTGAATTATTTCTTTCTACCAACTTATCAAAATACCTCAAAATATATCTAAATATGCTGCACTTTTAGCTTTTGTAATAAAGCTTTCAATTTCATAAAAAATTAATTTCTAGGCTATTCTTAAATTAGTTTGTCGAAATGAATAAAAATATAAATTAACAAACACAAATTTCACAATACGCCTGGATTTAAAGTTTTATAACAAATGCAACGGATATATTTACTTCAATCTATTAATTTATCTAAAAATATTTCACAAAAACTTTTTAACTTTGCCACAGAGACATCGGTGAAGCATGTATAAATCAAAATATCACAATGATTTAAATTTGATAAGACTTCGTTCCCCCTCTCCCCCCAAAACAAAAACAAGAAAAGGAAAGTAAAATCAGAAAGTAGCTCTACACTTTATACACTATAAAAATATTTCAAACAATTTTGTCTATTTCATCACTTAACCATCGCATTTCGAGTTTTTCTGTTTTGTTTTTTCCTTGTGCTTTCTGAAAAGGAACTCAAACCAGACATGAATCACGATGGTTTAGTGATGAAATAGACAAAATTGTTTGAAATATTTTTATAGTGTATAAAGTGTAGAGCTACTTTCTGATTTTACTTTCCTTTTCTTGTTTTTGTTTTGGGGGGAGAGGGGGAACGAAGTCTTATCAAATTTAAATCATTGTGATATTTTGATTTATACATGCTTCACCGATGTCTCTGTGGCAAAGTTAAAAAGTTTTTGTGAAATATTTTTAGATAAATTAATAGATTGAAGTAAATATATCCGTTGCATTTGTTATAAAACTTTAAATCCAGGCGTATTGTGAAATTTGTGTTTGTTAATTTATATTTTTATTCATTTCGACAAACTAATTTAATAATAGCCTAGAAATTAATTTTGATATTAGGATTTATCACTCCCTGGTCATTGACGTATAGCGTATTTCATGTAAGAGCCCTCCGCTCAACCTCATGTAGGGCAAGTTATTTTGTTCAGATAGAAAGATAAGTGGAACCTTTCCTGAACTTTTCTGACCACATAAAAATTGACACAGATATAGTCGTTGAGGTTGGCGAGTGAGGTAGGGCATTCGTTCGGAGAATGGTACGGCTCACACACAAACGCAGAGGATTATGATCCGGATGATACCCGGCCCACTCATTAGTACAAAATTACATAATTACATTAGTACCGAATAGAACAAAATGAACAGTACAGCAATAATAGTAATTATATCAAACCTTGGAACTCCATTTGCAAAAACCATTGCCTGGAAAATACTTCGTGTTTTGTGAGTTTGATTTGTTGAATGAAGCTTGACGTATGAAAAATCAGGAACACGTTTGACTGAATTAAAAAAGAATCACAGTACAGCAATTATGTTCGTTTATTTGTCACATGCTCATAGTAATCTGCAGAAGAGTAATACCCAACTTTTTCCACGTAAATTTACCAATATATACGATAAAATATTACATGTTTACAAATAAAAGTTTGCTATTTTTGGACGGACTATAACGTAGCGTGGTTTTGAGGATTATCATTGACAGTCGAACCGATAATTATCGCCGAGAGTCTACTGTATTTAGATGTCACAAAGAAAACAACTTTCAATATCAAACCAACACTCTCTTCTATCATAACCGTTTTGTGGCTCACTGCTCACATCTAGCTAAAGGAGTCAGCGGTTACGATTACGTCATCATCCAGAAGGGTCTACCTTTCTTTTGTTTTTTCTCTGCACGTTCATGCATACGCAATAATTGCCTCATTTAAAGCAATTCGTCTATTTTGAAAATCGTTTCCTGTCAGCCCGATGCGTTTCTACATAACACACTTTTTTATAATCCTCATGCATATTCTCTGAAAAGATATTTCTCACAGGAGGAAAAAAAAAGAATAATGTTTTTACTCCATCAACATTATTAGTTTTAAAATCAAAATATCACCATCAAGCAATAAAAAGTTATCAACACTTTTAATACATCGGCATATGCATTTTTATTCATACTTATATTTTATGTAAGTACTTGGCAATTGCCGTGATTAAAATGTCCATAAAATAAATTACTTCTCTACATCACATCATTTTTACATTTTGGAATGCTCTTCCTTAAATTCTACAAACAACCAAAATAGAACAATCAGATATTTCAAATTTGTGGAGAAAATTGCAATTTCAACCCTTCATTATTAATATGTATTATTCAGCAAGCTACAAGTTATTGAATACATTAAACAGCTGTTGCTATAATACAAACAAAAAAACTTATGTAGCTCTACAGGTAGGCAAGCTACCTTATTTAGAGATATAGTATGATATTCATTTTGACTATCTGGAACCCCTTTATTGAATGGCTCCTTCTAATAACAAAAATAAGTGACTGACCTGACACATCGAACAATACACACAATTTAATTAATTCAACTTAATGACCTTCTTTGAAGACAATTTGTATTTACAATTATTCACAACATTTTGACATGTTTGAGTCTTCGTCAAGTTAATGTCAATTCACATGACAAAGACATGAACAGAAGTTAAAATGTTAAATAAAAATTATCTACAAAAAAGGTCCTTATATTGATTTAATTAAATAAATTAATTGACATAAATAACTAGTTCATACTACTATTAAACATTCCAAAGGTGACAATAGATTCTTCCATTAGTAAGACATTTTTCAGTTTCATAATACATTCTTTTTCAGTATGTACATATAAGTCATTTATTTAGAACAATTAATAAAAGCTAATTCCACAAAAAAAGGGGATATTAAATGAAATAATTGAAAAATTCAAAATAATTCACATTATTATTTAGACACAGAATGGATCACAAATTTAACAAATGCATTTTTACAGCAAGATACATTTGGGTTAGTTTAAGGATAAATGTTGGTAAAGTTTACGTTTTCATAAATTTGTGACAAGGTTGTCAACAGAGCTGTATTTTGATATAATTATAACTTGAATAATTGAATTGTACATCAACTGACAACTGGTTACATGATAAAAATGTTGCTATTCAGTAAAAATGTTACTGCTGTATCTTTATTAAATGGAAGTAAACCATTAAATTGTACCATAAAATATTTACTTTCTTAGTTAGAATTTTAAACATTTTTGCATTCAATTTCTAATATTTATTTTGGGAAACAGTTAGTCATATTACTTATATTACTCAGTTAAAAATTTATCAAAATAAAGAAATTCTTTTTTTTCTTCTGAAATGTTTTAAATTATTCAGCAATAGATAGAATTATCGTCAAACCTCATTCAACTACATGAAAACAAACATAGCAGCAGGTACCACAACATTAACCTTGTCATGTCATCTAAAAATTAACGATTAAGCAACTATAAAGAAGACACCGCTTTAAGAGAGCCTTACCTTAATTAACACCTTCTTATTCTTGTATATTTAGTTCTCAGAAGAAAGAAAAAGAAAATTCACTCTTTCACTAGCCATCAATAACCACTCCAGTAGTCAATGAATAGAACGAATCCCTTTAAAGAAGAAAGTGGAATAGCCAACACTTGCTCATTAAAAATGAATATAACAATTCAATATTCAGATCAAGAGGTAAAGGAACGATATTAATGAGATCATATCTCACACTCAACGAAACATTCAAGAACTTAACTATTTTAGAATCGTGATGTAATTCGAGGTTCGCAGAATTTTTATTTGTGACATGTTGGTGTCCTACTGCAAAGCTGTTTTCATTCGATCAGTTTTGGCGCATGCGCAGTCACATCTTCATTAGTGAAATAGAGGCGGACAATTCAACTACACATTAAATTGTTAGGTTGAACTTGTTAATGTTTTGATTACTATTATCTATGGTCATTTTCTTTGTTCAATTCAATGTCATTCTAAGTGAGAGGTTATATTGGCAAACACTTTATTTAAAAGGAATAGCTTTAAAAATTTGAGGAGGGTAAATAATGTCATATTTATTTAACCTAACTTACGATCCTAAAAAACGAGTCTCGAACTGAATTTTAACGCTATACATATTTGTAGTTAAGAGAGAAATACGAAATTAAACACACTTTCATATATCTTATAATATAATTGTACAATGGTAAAACTTTCATATGATTAGATTGCAGCATATAGACCAGTTACTTCATTCATTTAAACATGTTCTTTTTCCCTTGGACAGAATTCGCCTCAGGTTAGAACAACCCCGCGGCCTGAAATCACTTGCTGATGCGTGTGTATGTGCATTCTGGTTATCGCCATAAGTCAACGTTGCAATCAGGGTTGAAGCTTGGTAATGTAGGGGGTCCTAAACCTATTCCGGATCTTCCTGCGCGGTGCTTCTGTCTGGAACCCTGTCATCAAACATGATAAATTAATTATCCACGAATTTGCTTTATATAAACTCCTAAGTATTTTAGCATACATATGTTAGTCTCTTGTTCATAGATTGAACATTTCATATTAAGTAAATTATCGAGGAAATTAAAAGAACCAAGTAAGTTTTAAAAAATCCCAAAATATAAGCACCTGTTCTATCATTTCGACAGTTGTTATGTTGGAATAACCACCAAGTTGTGCAGCGGTTCTCGGACTCTCGAATGGAATTTGTTTCTCTTCGTTCTTAGGAGCCGACGACATCATTTGGTTCGGTTCAAGAAGGAGCCGCACATTGACGCATCTCGTCCACCAATGATACCATGGCGTCAGTTGATCCCTGAAGAACCAAACCACCGTCATCAGGTAAACAAAACATACAAGACTCAAAAAGGCACCCACAACGATGGTCGTCCACAAAGAAGGTATGCCCACTCGTTGTCCTTCATTGATAAAGTGATTGAGTCCCATGAGGAACATGAGGGAGAGTCCGGCCGTAAAAAGTGTCAATAGAAACAACATAATGAGGTTGGCACGTATGTTGGGCCAGTTTCTGGGGTGAGTAATCCACATGTGCAACGCTTTGCATAGTCTGTATCGACGAGTTTCGACAGTCTTGAATTGATACTGACACAGCTCGCAATAGCTCCGACACGCAGCGTTCAGCCACCGAGCCAAACACGAAAAGTGGACATAAGCGAGAGAGCCTTTGCAGAAGCAAGGTGATATCAAAGGTTCACGAAGGTCGGTGAGTTGGCATATTCGGCATTGCGGCGACGCAATATGTCCAGGAGATTTCAATTCACTTGAAGACGTCGGGGCAGAAACCGCTTCCCTCGAAATGCCGGGTTGCTGCACGTCCTCCATGCAGCAATTATCAAAAATACGAAGCAGCCCCGTTGAGCAGTTGTTTTATTTTCCACTTTCAGCGCTCGGCGTTTCGCGATTGGGAGGCCAGGCCGCCTGAAATTAAATGCACTCCACTAGACTTGATATGCTATTGCAGGCATTTTAAGAAAGTCACAACCAAGTCATCGATTGCCAAACTTAAAAAAATAACTACATTGAAATTAATTCTGAAGATAAAATTTAAAAAGTTGGGTCAACAATCTCACAGGAAACTTCACCTTATTTCTAAAAGAGAAAAACTCGAGACGAAAACCCTGAATATTTTAATTTGGTCACTTGCGAAATCCACCAAATGTATAACACTATTACATTTTACACATCTGCTGGAGAGTTGGAGGGTTCTTCCAAGCTCATACCCACNTAACACTATTACATTTTACACATCTGCTGGAGAGTTGGAGGGTTCTTCCAAGCTCATACCCACCCTAAAACGAGTTAAAGTTTCTTGTATTTTATATAAAAATATGCTTAGTTTGTAGTTCTATTATTTGCACTGGATAATAGAATGCCATTCTCACAGGATAGTGAATTTCCTCGAAATTAGTTTTACATACTTTCCAAACATTCCATATCCAGTGATCTCTCCCAAAATAATATACTCAATCCAGCACAGCAATTGATAGAGTGGAAGCAAGAGTATGTACAAAATGAGAGCACTCATGTTCATACCCCTACTCGGGCAAATTGCGAATTTTCTACCAAGGTTTCCTGACCTACCTAACTTAAGACACTGGTACACAAATTACATGAAATCACAGGAATAAATTTTCCAAATAATTTTGGTATCACTGTCACACACACTAGGTTTGAGAAAATTGAAAAATATTGTAAGACTAATTGAATTAGTTCTACAATTCTCGTAATCACAGGAAACATTGAAAATTCAATTCCAAGTGCACACTCAACATTCTCAGTGTCAAGGATAAGGAGTAAGAAAAAAAATATATTTTGTAATATATACCCTTTATTAGCAATACTCACTACCAGTACAATGTGGTCGATACTATTTTCTTTTACACATACAGCACAGGCAGAACTGCCTGCTAGATGGGAGAACACCTCAACTATGCCAATGAGAGGGACGCATGGCACCCAAAACTGTTGGTTGCCTTGATACATTAACAGGAAAACCCAAGTCCCCTCCATTCAAATGTTCACATAACAGAAATCCTAATTCACATAAACTTGCTCAACATACCATAGAAAGAAATAACCCATAAAATCCTTTTACAAAATTCATAAATCTGTCATGGTCAATATTTCACTATTTTAAATGAAGTCTCCTTTCAAGACAAAAGTACACCTTAAATCACAATTGATATTAGTATGTTTTAATGAAAACTCTACACTTAGAACATTTTAAAATACCTTAAAATATCAAGCAAGTCTGTACTCAACAGCGAATATTATCTAGCAAAACACCAACACTGACATTTCACCTCCGTCAATCAATCCATTAAAATCTTTATTATTAATTTCTAAAATTAGTCAATAAAATTCATATTCTTTAAATATAATCACTAAAACAAATCAACACTAACACTGGACCCCTCTAAGAAAATAAGTAATGCATTGACAAATCAGTTTCTAAAACAATCTCTTAGATAGTATAAATACTCTCAATATATTGCTCAACAAAGATGTAGCTATAAAATAGTAGCTTATTTGACAATGTATTGATTGATGGATACATCATGTCAAAATAGCAGACAAAATCAATCACAAGGAATGCAATTTTCACATAATTATATCAACTGTGAATAAATTGCACATCTGGGATCAAATATGTCCATCAGCTCACATTCATTCTCATACCTTAACTTCTCAGTACATTCTGTAAATTAATCTAACTTTAAAAAAATTTAATTAAAACAATCGTTTTACACAAAAGAATAAGAAAAACTTAAAAAATAGCTACACCCTACTTCTTTCATTTCTTGGAAATCATATGAAGCTGTTAAAATAAACTACTTGGTACCCCACAAATACTGCCTTTATGGCAGGACTGTAAATCACAGCAATAAGACATTAACAAACAGAATCATGAAAGTACAGTTATCCTCAATCTGTAGAGAAATTCACTTCAAATGAAAATCAAAAAACCAAGGACCCCTTACAGAGATCAAATTCTCCTTTCCTAGCAGTAGAATGAAACCAAGTTTGTTACAAATATAAATGGTGTCAAAACATATTGCAACAAACTTGGTATAACATTATCATTGCAGAATGCACTACTTCGCACACTGCGTCATCACAGCCTTCCAAAACCAAAGAGCAAACAAAGAAACAGGTTTTGTTCAAGGCGAACCGGGTGGGCTACTGTGTCACCCTCATAGGTGAGGCTCACAATTTACAGCAATTCATACCACGTTTCGGGTGCGGTCGGGAAAGGCTGCTCAAGATATCTTGTTGCGCCACCACATATACACAAGGTTTGGACTCAAGACTGCTAAGAATAAGGACGATAAGGGTGCTAACACATCGGGAAGTAGGTGCAGACAATATGAACAGCTAGACAGAAACATATGGGATACCAAAGCTAGGCCAGCGTGCCATACAGCGAGGCAGTGGCACCACATAACATTCCGTGCCAAGTCACGAAGGTTTACACTAAATTTACATACAAAGAAGCACTGGAGAGGGTAACAACAATCACTGCTATATTTCTTACAACTAGAGCTATCTAGAGGGAGAAAGGAGGAGAGGCAGGGGGCTGGGAGTGGCCCCAAACGGCGCCGAGCAACACTCGGAGAAGTTCCAAGTGCGCTTCGGGCCTCCGCGGACCCTCAGCTCGGAAACTTCGAGTAGAAAGCGTACGTGAGATCATAGTTCTTAAAGCGACAGAACTGAATATCGTGACGCAACCACTCACTGAAGCGAGGAGTTTTCATCAACTCTCGCGGTGTCTGCGATGAAGAGGAGCTCTGTTTAAGAAGATAAAAATATGGTAAGTATTCAAAAGTTGTAAGATTACATCAAATACATCCAACAAAGCATGTGTTTCTATCAACAATTGCATATTCACCAACAGTATATTTAAGTCACCAGGAGAAGAAAAAATATTGTTAATATTAATTAAATATAGAGTTAAAATAACAAAAAAATAATTACCTGATTAGCAAATACTGTTAAGACAAATTTGCCAGGTTGGAATGTATCCAAGACCCGTGAGATCACATCTTTGTACGAAGTTTGTGGCACATTAGTTTCAAAACTGACATAAGAGAACTCTGCCTCAGGTGTAATGTGTATGGTCATATAACACCCCTGTAATTTAAATTTAGTCAAACAACATTCTTAATGTTTTAATATAATGGTAATTATTAGTAAAAAGAATTATAATATATTGGAACTCACATTCTTCATAATTCCGTTCATAGAATATCCACAGGGATCGAAAAGGTATGCATCTATATCCATGTTTGGAATCAATTTTCCAATGCCAGATTTCTGCAAAGATAAAAATCACGATCAAGCTCCCTTCCAGTTACACATGCAATCTGAAGTTTGATCAAGTTGATCAAGTAGAAATCTCAATCAACTGGATACTTCCTTGCATTTTTGAGCTCCTTCCTTTATAGGTTTTCTTTTCCCCCCCTTTTTATCACCTCCACCAAAACCAATATATTTCAAATAATATATGTGTATAAGGGCAAACAAACCTACCACACAATGAATGTTCAAACCTGGAGAACACATATGAGTTGCTGACAGCTTGATAATTTTCACTATATAGTAGAGATGTGCCCCTCGGGGCTACAACCAGAGCACAGGAGAAAAATCATATCGGGCATTGAACACAAACAGAAAAGACCAAGGCACAAATGATACCAAGATTTTCTTTCATTTTTCTGGTTTGGTTTTATAAGTCACTATTGAGAAGATTCTCAGTAGAGTGTTTAAGTCGAAATCAACAAAAGTTACCCTTTTCCTTGCTGTAAGCAGGGAGGCCTGTCCACTGCCTGGACGCGCGAGGCTCGAGGGCAGAGCCTGGGCGGCACCTTCGGACAACACCCAAACACACTGGGCTACTGCAAAATTAGAGCCATTGAGTCAACTGGCTCGGTGGTGACTACCTAACCACACCCCGGCACTGCCAAGGGGGCCACCCCCACCGCCACCTAGCACCTGGCTGCTTTAAACAGTTGGCAAGCCCTAACACAGAGGTTTTCAAACAACTGAACAACTGAAACAACTTTACAATTAATTTAATAAAATTTCCTACTGGTTTAGACAATTATTTTAATACTATCTTCTTTTCAGAAATATAAAATTGAAACTTTGCACAGACTCATTAAAAGTAGCATTGCACTAGAATGATTAGAATTTGGACAAGATGGAACTTACATCAGGTAATACAAAAACACAACATTTTTCTCCTTAACATTCAAAACTGAGAAACTTTGTGCATGAAACAAAGCTGAAATCGAAATCTTAAATTTGAGGATCTGGACTATTCATAACCAGATAAAGACTATGATAACTGAATAACCTGAGTAAGTAAAATGAAATCCGGTAACAGGAATAACTCCAATGCTCGAGTTTGAAAACCACTGTTCTGTATCAGTCTCACACATCAGCACCAGCTTGCCCTAGCAGTCCTGGGCTGTCACCACTGCCCCCCTGCAGGTGCGAAGTACCCCCAGTCCTGTAGGGCCCCTACCCCAACGGCCTGGAGGGTCAGGCAATGGCGATCCCGTACTGACGAGCAGTGACTAGGTACAGCAATATCTTTTCTCATTCAAAATAAATTAACAAAGTCAGCCACAAACTTGGCTGCCCCTTCTATAGCGTGTCCATCTCCAAGGAAACAGTACAAGATCAAAAATAGGGAACAAAATAAATCCGGAAGGAAAGCAATATTTAAATCTCAAAACTAAAAATAATATTCTTTTGAAGAATATATTTTCATAGGACTGGGGCTGGCCCATCAAAAACAAAAATACAAGAACGACATAGCTTGCACTGTTTACTCATCAGGACACCCCATAGACCATTAAACGATCAGCCCCCGGAAAAAATTCCTCCATAAGCTTGGTATGGAGAGTATGCATTTGGTACATGTTTAATAATTAGCAAAATATTAATACAAGTGCTACACAAAGCTGAGTAATCTAATTAGAGTTGAAAAATCATGGAATGAAGAAAAATCCATTTTATTACTAATGAACCTTTTAGTAACTTACAACCTAACTTTGAATAACTCAAACTCCTCCATACAAAATCCAAGAAACGGCAAAACTTCTTTCCTAGGGGTAGAAGGGGCACTTAGAATACACAAGAGTACCAAGAGCAGCAAAAAAAGTTAACCACTCTCAACTGTCAGGATTCACAACTTTGTCTAAGGTGAGATGGGAGCAGCCAATCGATGACAAGCACAATTGAGGCACTGATGATAAAAATACCTGGGTGGCCTCGTCTGCAGTTGAGGATTCTTCACGCGTGAATAAGTTCATCACTTTAGGATCCAACTCTGTCATTAAAATTTCCAGAGTTTGGTCAGGCTCCACAATTCCTCCTTGAATCTTGTTATTAGTGCTTTCTCTTTCCAATGGATTCAACGTGTATAAGTACCAGCAATTACGATTCATGGCTCCCATGCAATATGCTGAGCCGTCTGGAAACATTGAAACAATTTTTAAAATATCCACTGAGGGACAAGATATAAAATAAATTTACTGCAAATAAAACATACTTTCAAAAAAAGTATCAAGCATTGCAACTTCTTGCTCAAATGCCTGGTGGGGACTCATTTGTAAATCAGGTCTCTTGAAGTTCTTTCGCGAATAAAACACATCCTACAAAGAAATTCATTTAATAAGCATATCAAAACTTCCTTCAGACAATCAACATTTTCCAACACAATTACTTACATCGACATCATCAAAGCCAGCGTACTGCTGGACCAGCAATAATAATGGTTTAAGACATTGCAAAGGAGTAGTTGTGCCACAAGTCTTCAAAATGAAACGTCTCCGAGCCACAAACATACTGCTTTCACTGGAAAATTAAAATCAAACAAATTAAAAATCAACAATGTGAAAACTGAAATTTTTTTTAAAAATACTGAATATCTTACCTAAGTACATATGCATCAATATTATCGTTGCTCATAAAACTTATTACTTCACATCGGACAATTTTCAGTAGACTTTCCAATTTATTTCTGAAATAAGTAACAAAGTTTGCATGTACAATCAGCAGTTGAAAAGATATATAGATACATATATATATATAGATACATATATACATACATACATACATACATACATACATATATACATATATATGTGTGTGTTAAGAACGGGGAGATAGTATTTATAAATTCTTCAAGGTTAAACTACTTCGAGTGCACACAAAGAATAAGAAACAGAAAAATAAAACTTGACGTTGGTAATGTTACTTAATTTTCAGTAATAGTTTAATTTAAAATAATCTAAAATTATTAAAATAAAGTAAAGTTAAGTATACAGAACAAATAAAAATTGTACAACTATCACTAAAATATTTTCACAAACAAAAATTTTAAATAAAGACTTGTGCATTTTTATAATATAAAGAGACTGCAATAATTCAATTGAAATAATTATATTAACTTCAATGTCCATTTGACATAATGAATTCACTACTTCTCAATCTTCGTAAATAAAAATGTAAGAAAGATGATCAATACTGCATGTATTGCGAAAACGTGTCTTTTCATTCTCCTTCATAGAGAAATCCGCCAGGAGATACGTGTGGTTACCACCTTGTCCCGGGCAAGTTTTCCTCGTTTGCCGGCAAACGATCACACAAGGTAAGAAATGACATCTGGTGACGGTTCAACTCTTACAAACATAATTATTTTATAACGGCTTGAAATGTTATTAAAAAATGCGTGACTGAATAGGAAAATGTAAATGTTGCATTAAATCGATTACTCTGATCCAGCGAACACCGGGAGCCACCATTTTAGAAAACCGGGGGAGCAAGAGGAATTGAATTAGCTTAATGCTACCCAGAATAGAAGAAATTTACCTCGGAATGTTCCGCAAGTCACATTGCTTAGTGTTTCCATCCGTTCTGGTAAACCATATTTCCAAAAGTTTCTCTACTCCCTCAAAATACTGAACACTGCTATTCCCTTCCGGCTCCGCCATTCTCGCACCGCAGCAGGCCACCCTGAAATGAATGATCTGAAACGAACGACTCGCGATGCGCAGCCGAAGTCATGCGCTGACCCAGTGCGCGCTTGTGAAAACTACGAGCTCGAGTTGCTCATGCGCAGTCTGCTCGAGTGGGGACGTCCGACCATTCGACTAACAAAAATTATGCGAGAATACCGTGAGATGAAATAATCTGAATATGAGGAAGTTACTTTAACTTTTTATCACAAAATAATAGCTTCTCAGTATCCTTTAACCATGGTTATTATCAAATGTTTCTACCCAGTTGGGTTATTCGGCTGAGCGGGTAGGAATAAGGGGGCCAAAAATACAACAGCTATTTCATTCGACCAATAGTTTTTTATTACGTTCCAAAGCCTTTGCGGAAGTTGGCGAAGTTTCTCTTCTCAGGTACAGGTCACCGGATCGCAACGTCCAATTGCTTGAGATTGCACCTTGTGTCTCAACACACACCACTTCGTATGAGTAATTGTTATAATAAACTGTTCTACTGAAACATGCGTCAGTATCGTAAGAATATTTTCCCTTTTTAACCCGACCCAATAAAGAGCGTGAATGTCATTAGGAGGTCCAGGGATGAAGTAAAATTTCGTAGAAATACCAATTTACATTTAATATTCATGAGTTATTTATACTTTCTAAACTTTAATACTGTAAGATGAAAGAATAATGTTTATTGAAAATTTGTTAAGGTTCTCTTAAATCCACTTAAATTCTCTTAAATCAAACTAAGAATTAAAATTTTTATTAAATTCGGATTTGCGGAAATTCAGAAGATTGGCGCAGGATGTAAGTACAAAAATGTAAAAAACTTTTTTAAAACAAGGTTTTATGTAAAAGCAACAGCACTAATAAGTAAAAAGAATGTTCTGTAAAATCAGAAAAGTAGATCAAAAAAAGATCAAAAAAATGTAAAAGCTTGAGGTGTCAAGCATCATAATTACTGATACTACTTTAAAAACTTCTGTAAAAAAGACTCTTGCTTTTAAAATATTCTGATTATCTTTATTGATCAACTTTTCTAATCACCTTTCTTAATTTTCAATTTTACTGAACATTATTTTTTACATTTCAGTACAATGTTATAGAAAAAGCTCGTTAAATTTTGTTTTTTATACTTTTTAGTATTAGAATTAGACTGTTCTATCATTTGTCATTATTTTACTCGTCACCTTCTCCTTATCCCCACGGTGCTTGTCGTCAGATAGTCATCCGTGTATCAAATTTGGTTGAAATTACTCCAGGCATTAGAGTTGTGGTGGGATATACACTCATACATGCCCCCATTTCACTCACTATATCTATTGTGATACACATCATACATTTCTGTAGAATTCTCGCTCGATTGGAAACACGGAAGTTGCTGAAGAATCAATTACCAATTTTGCGTACATATCCCATTTTCATAAACTAGTCCGAGAATCATCTATTGTCATGCAAACCGCGCATATCTGTAAACATTTCAGCTCAATCGGAAACATGGAACTGGATGGAATATTAGTAATCAATTTTGAAGCGAAAGGACAATATACGAACGAAGCAAATTTAATAAAAACTTGTAAAAAATCGCCAGGCAGACAAAACGCGTCTTTTGTAGATTTAATTGAATAATGCGTATTTAAATATTACGCAATGAAAATGCGCACCTATGTACTAAACATGATTTATTTTATAAAATAAATTAAAATTTTCATTTTCATTTTTTGGGGGGGGAGGGGGGGGGCGGAGCTGCACTTTGATTGATGAACTCACACTCTCATTCTACGTTTGATTTGCGTAGAATAACCGATTCAATTGACAAAACACTGAACAAATCTGAGCGTTCTGGACACACTAGCTCTTTGTGAGAGTTTTTTATTTTTCCAATTGCAAAAATGAACACTCCACTGAACAAGTTGTAATCGCGAGCGTTAAAAATGTTCAAAGAATAATTTATGTTAGAAAAAAATGGTTTGTAAATTATCTTGAACAATGATTTCATGAAGTTTCGATTGTGAAACTTGTATATTTAGATTTTACATATCGGTGAAACTGTTTCAATTAGGGATAAAGATCTTCAGAATAACAATTCACCAAATTGGATATGGTGACACACACATTCCAAATTTTTAGGGGTTCTTTGGATCCGACACTGGGCTGTCACGTATGGCTTCTGTAAGTCAAATGCGAGTACTATATTGTGCAAATGCGAGTAAATATCGTATGCCAGTAACTTTTAGACGCTTCAGGCGCCCTCGCTGTTATTATGCTCGATTTCGCATTCTTTTTAGCATACACATTTCTTTCTCAGAATCAATTCGAATGATTGGATTCCTACTGAAATTATTTTACGAACTACTGAATTTATTTTATGACATGAATAAAGTATAATTGAAAATACTTCATGTCTCTAATACATTAAAATTACATGGAATTATTGCAATGCACGGTGTCGTAGGATTGCACAGAATATTAACGTAATATAAATTATCGAAATAATTTGAAGTGCTGCTTTGGATTTAAATAAGTATGTATTCTGAGCAAAAATTCTACTATTCGAAAATTTTCTTGAAGTTGGCCTGATTTTAAAATTTTGTTGAGTAAATAATTTTTAAGACCCCTACCCACAANATAAGAGACAGCAAAAAAAATATGTAACTGAATGCACAACAATTAAGCTCCACGTATACTTGGACTCTCGTGTTCAACTTCACCAAATATGTTTATGGTTTTGTCTAAGAAACTATTATTACAGTGCTCTAGTTTTGTGATGGGCGTGTAGTATGACCAGAGATGATCGCACTTGGAACATTTTGAAGAACTTCGAACCCTAGGTGGGGGATGTTTTGATCAAACCGTCATGAACTTGAACATTTGCGTCATAGACTGTCATGTTGGATCTGTCACCTCATTCATGACAAACACTAAATCGTTAGTCAATAACCTTTACTGAATCAGTTTTGAAGTAGCATCTGAAACGAATCCTTTTTGTAAACTCATAAGACGTACGAGACAGCAATGAATGAGGTTGCAAATAAGGTTGACTTCTGCCGTTTCAGCTACAGTGAATCGCATATTGAGTCAAGAAGAATGAGGGATAAAACAGCCGAGTGACGGAGTGGTACGGGTCGCCCGTTCTCGAAGAAATTCTGGATCCGCCATTGCCTGGTCGTAATCTTATTAAGAAACGTTAACCAAATATCAGAATCGCACTTGTAATTCAGATTCAAATTGTAAGATTGTACCATCGGATTATTTTCGTAAAACATTCGTAGTTGAATGTAGCCGATGAACATAGGAAGTATCTAGAATCTAGGAAGAATAGTAGATTCAAGATAAATAAATTATAACTTACGATCTCTTTTGAACGAAAAATACATTACATTTTTATTAACTTGAACCTAAAGTAATATATGACTAGAACATTCGACTCGTCAGGCGAAAATAGTTGTAATAAGAAACATAAACGATGTCAAATCCAATTATATGCACCAAATCAGCACCAATTACACCCGACGACGACTCAAATCTTGAGTCGAAATATTGTGTCCCAGTTAAATACAAAAAAATATATTCTTCGCTGAGAATAGGTCGTATGCGATAATTTATTTATTTACCTTGATTGCATCATGAACGTAAATAAAACTGCAGAAGAATCAACGCTAATTGAATAATATTTTCTCGTATTCAATTCAAAGACATCGAAGTTTTTGGTATGTACCATTTCCATCGATTCATACTTTGTTTCGAAATATTGCGCAATAAATGCATTGAACTGTCCTGATTCATTGTATACAACACTCAAAAATAATAACCATGTGGATCATTTGATAGATTGGGGTAAAGAGTGACATGTTAGCTACACGCTAAATTTACTACAAACTTGGAATTTGCAGCCTTATACAAGACGATTTCTAAAATTGAAAATTGTTTATTTTAATTATTCTACTGTTTCTTTATTAATCGTTTTTGTATAAAATTGTTTTTATACATACTTAAGTTTATTTATGTGTTTATGATTCAAGATAATTCATTTAGTCATATATTTTACGTACATTCACCTCATGAAGGTCAAAACTTTGAGAGTGAAAATAATTTTTTTGTCCACTTTAAAAGGTTATATATAAAATTAAGATGTGATTAAAATTTGCAATTTCAAATGAGTAAATGTTTGGAAATAAGGGAAGTATCAGAGGCATCATGAATAAATAAACATTTGTTTTTTTTAAGGACTTGTAACATTTAACAATATTTTGAATTCATTTTATCAACTTTGTCTAGGGTTCTCGTTAGCAAGGTGCCCTGGGTCCAAGCCATTGATCTGCACTGTATGTACTTGTTGTTTTTTTTCCTTGGGGCATTAGGGGTCGCCAACGTCAAGGTCATTAGATTCCTTCTTATTGTTTTCTTCTTGACTTGGGTAACTTTCATCACTCAATATAAGAGATCTCTTTGCAACTAGCTTCAAGATAAGCAATAACAGAGAGGAAGTAATGGGCCAGTTTCAGCAATTAAAAATGTATAACATTTAAAAAAAATTAAAGTTCATTTTTTACTATGTATTTACAACAACTATTCATCAAATTTCAAAACTTTCTTATTCACAAGAAATTCTTCATCCATAGGTTTAATTATTTTTCCCATCCTTGTCACAACAGCAGGCTTAATTAATTTTTGATGAGCTGTCTGTGGAACCCAAGTATTACCCATTGGAGCACGAATGCTTGTTTCAAAATCTTCCACAGACTTAAATGGTCTAGGTAACTCACACACCTGAAATAAGAAATAAAATTCATTACAAAATCTCGAACCAGGGTTTTCCAAGAAAATTTAAAACCTAACAAAAAAATCTAAAATAAAACTCCATAAAACACATTATGACCATCAATTGAGAAATAGTAAATACCTGGTGCACTCGTATTGCTTCCTCAGCATCTTCATGGATTATGACATCAGACTTATTATCATCTTTACGTGGTGGGGCTGGAGGAGCCTTAATAAAAAACCGACGTTTCTTTCTTTTCCTTTCAACAATGCCACTTCCTCCCCAAGTGCCCCAACCAGGAAGTGAAAGATCGATGTCCTTCGGTTTAGAACTGTCAATAGCATCTTGCTTCTCTTTCCTAAAACAACACAATAGCCAAAATTAGCTACACAAGTTCCATAGTGGTAGCAGAAAAAGTACACATTACTTTAATCATTATCAACTTATGCTGCTGTAAAAAGTACCATCCATATCTTTGAATGGATTTTTATCCAAGGAAAATTTTTTGACCTGCATCTCACACTACTCCTCCATTAATATGTACAATACCTAAAGAAAAATTAATATTGATAGAGGCATCAATAGATTGCATAACAGCAGTTTGTTCCAACATTAACAATATGCCAGGGGTAATATTCCTTTTTGAGACATAATACACTCTTTTAGTGTCTTCAGAATGAAATTTAAATCTATTTATAGATAGATCTATCAGTGGATGATATTCGGAGAATACTAGATGAAAAGGTAGGCAGAAATTATCCTTGATAGTCCCAACAGATAACATGAAGCACATTAAAATATTAATAATATAGTTATAATTTTTGTTATACTTATCCATTCTCAATTAAACCACAGACATGATACTGAGAAGAAAATATTGTCACAATGAATTGAGAAGCCTAATAAACTGTGTAGAATGCGTAACAATGCACAAGTTACTACATCACTTGAGAAGTTCCATTGCAAATTAAAGAGAATTAGAAAAACAGAGAAATACTTTTCACATCTTTGTCTCCAAGAACTCTATTTAATTTTTTTATTTAGGGAACACAAATTTCTCTTGTTAGAAATAGAATACTCCACTTATCAAAGAACAAATACTCTATCAATATTTTCCAGCAGACAATATTATATTATAGTCCAAAGTGCGTCAATAACACAAAGGATCCCACAAAATCTTATGCAACCTCTATCAGACAGAGGCATCACATTAAAAAAAAACAACAGAAAATTAACAATTTGTTAGGTTGAATAATGAAAAAATGCACATACTATTGACACAGTAGAAAATAGCAATAATACTAAAAAAAATTCAAAGTTTCCAATTGGAATAAAAGGAAACAAATTCATAAGTTTACATGAACATATGTTGTCATTACTGTTTCTACAAAGTTCAGCAAAAATAAATAATATAGGTGCATTAAAGAATAAATTTAAAGAAACATACACACTACAAATCTGTACAAAATATCTGTGGCTTCTGGTAAGAACATTTTTGAATCGTTCAGACTAAAAATAATGAAACTTGGCAAAAAACAAATATTTCAGAGTTTATCTCCTTTTTGTTTTTCCTAAAAGGGCAGTTACCTTGTAATTATTGGAAGTCACATTTATAAAAGCAGAATAATACAATATACAAATTATATACTAGTATTAAACTTACCCAGATATCTGGTAACATACAACTGTCAGTGCAAGTTATTTCATACACTCCAGTGTTTGTTTTAATGCTCGCTATGGAACTATTAATTATTAGAGGAAGCGAGAAAAACAGATTTTCTCAAATGTTTTTGGTCTAAACAGAAATTTGTATTCATTGAAATTTCTATTCAAATTTAATATTTTTCAATTAAATTGCTTGAAACCAGTCATCTGGATAAGTTTAGTATTAACTTACAATCGGCATATTGCATTTTTTACCAACTAGCAATATATTATTTCATCTGTGTACTTCTATCACTTATGTCAAAACCACTCATGACTACCAAGATATGTCTAAATATTGAGTTGCACAGTAAAATACTCCGGGAATGTACAGGGGAGTTACTATTAACATTAAATACAATACTCAGTATTAATAGTGACTCCCCTGTAATAGTATTAATTGAGAGTGAGTAGGCATACACACACACCACTTGCCCAGGATTAGTTTCAAAAGCTGTTGAAACATCATTAACTCCTGCCAACTGTTCTTAAAATTTAAAAAATAAGACTGGTCATTTTCAACTACGAGCTTGGAAGCAACTATTTTTCTCACTTTTCAAGAAAAGATTGTTGAATTTCTGATGTTAGAGAACAGTATAATTTAAAATTTTATACATCTCCTGGCAATTGAAGGAGCGAAAGCTAGAAATGATGATAAAGGTAACAGTTGCCAAAGCTAGTGGCTGGCATGTTTTATTGAACGTACATATTTTTTCCCTGTAGTATATGATTAAGAAGTAAAATACTTCGTAGTCTTAAATTGCAGTCACTTCATTAAAATATCGATTAAGTGATGTTGGCTCATACACTTACATTATAATTCACTAAGATCAGTTCCAATATGGATTAATATAAATCATCAAATCCTGCCAAATGTATTGATTTAAAAAATGGATTTTAAAAATAGTTTTATGAACAGTATTATTATAAAAAAAGTTGATAAGATGCTCAACTAGTTAGCCTAATATCTTAACAGACATTGTTCTTGCCTACTACCATGCATAAATTGATATATTTAGTAAGCGGACTACATTCGATTAAAGTTTACGATATTTCAACAGCAGCTTACCGTTGTCATCATCTGGTAGTTGTAGTATATAAACAAATAAATTTGTTAATGTTATCTTGGTAACAAAATTAAAACAAGTTAACTGCATATACATAAAATATTAAATATATCATAAGAAATATTTAACCCATTTGTGATGAAAGACAAGCATTGTCCCTCCTCTACATTTGGGGGACTTCCTGACAGAAGACGGGCAGTGCCTGTCCTGTACTTTGAGATTGGATTTCGACTTATTGTTACTAAATATCCTTCATGTCTTTATTTCTACTAGTTTTCAGAATCTTTCAGAAGTTCATTGTTAAATATCAATCATTCTTGCTAATATTTTATTATATATTGATGTTTGAGTAAAGTGGTTGTAGTGAGTTGTTGAAGAGCGTGATCTTGGAGGAGTCAAGGCATTTGCAGTATGAAATGTTTGTTGGATCTAGTAAGTTTGCAGATTGAGTAATGTAGGTTTTGAATGACAGTAATGAGGAATTGGACAATGTAGACCCAGGCAATATTGAGGATACTTGTATTGAGAGTAGCAAAGGTTCAGAATCGGAAGAGGACAGCAAGAACATATGAAAAAATGTTCATACTAAAAAAAAATTTTTTTTTCAACAAAACACAGGTAAATTCAATTTTTCTATTTTGTAATTCTATTATCAATATTTTTTAACTGTCAAAATAAAAATAAATATAATTTTAGAGAGTCTGAGAAATACCCATTGAATGTGCTACTGGGGCAATGAAAATAATTCAACCCCAGTGGTCACAAACATTCTAAGAAAATTCAGACAACAATGGGTTAATGTAAGAAACAAAAATTACAGTACAATTTTTCTGTGTGGTGTAATGAGGTCAGAATGAACAAATGACTAGCAGCAAGGTGGGTATACACGAGTTCCCTCCATTCCCATCTTGCTCTTCTACAAGCACAGAACTGACAATTCACCACAGAAAAATTGAACCGCACTTTTCCTCATGGTTGGAAATTACCTTTCTAATTTCTTTGGGAAAAATTGTTATTTTCTTTAATTTGCCAATAAACTATGCATCATAACATGTAAACAATGAGCAAGATGCCGATTTCACTCACAAAGAAAACTACTCCCTTTTAAAGGTTACATCAGTTTTTCTCATAAATACTTTTTGCATGTACCTGAACTTATCCACAACATCATCATCAGCAAACGCTTCAGCAATGATAGTTTGTTGGTCTCCTTCAACTTCATTATCCAATGCTTCATCGCCAGCAAGAATTATATCAGGGGCAGCAGACAGAAGTTCTTTAGGTTTGACCACAATGAAATCATTAGGGTTGATGGAAGCTTCTTTGGGTTTGGAATTGCTGTCTGCATTCTTTGTGGCTCCACCTGGACCTGAGACATAAAAAACATTTTGTGAGAAAAAAATTTAACTACAATATATGGATTAATATAAATCAGGCTTTTCTAGTCCTGTATTATTAATTATACATTTTTCTGTGGTGTTTTTAATAGATCAAAAGACTTTAAGGAAATGTATAGAAGAGGAAGGTTTCGGCATGACAAACCTATGTGATCTCATTTTCTACTACAGTAGAACCCCTCATAATCAGCATCGGATTAACCAGCCTATCCCATGGAACAGTTTCTTTCCCCTCTTTCTATAATAGCTGGTATGTAGCGATTCACACAGCTTTTGCTGGAAAGTTCAAAGATGTAGAAAGGGATGAGCTTCTGAATTAGTTCACTTCGAGTGATCAAAGATTGATTCTGATTAGGGATGTGCCAATTTAGATTCTTGATAAGTCTAGCAGCCCTCTGAAGTTACCAAATTTGGGAGAACTGCCAACCTACTCAATTGATTCCCCCATTACTTGACTTAGTGATATTTTCATCTTATACATTCCATTCATCACCACCAAACTTGACGAAATAACTCTAGGAGAGCCTGTCCTTTAAATACTTTTTAAAATCCTTTTTAGTGTACCACAAAATTAACATTCCTATTTATAAAATACATTGCATAAATTATCCAAAAAATCTTAATTTATTAATCTACTTTCAATGAGATTCATTTTATGGTAGTTTCTTTGTTGTTTCCATAGTGTTCGTACACCCATAAGGTATGTGTACGTGCTACCCAACAATGATTTTAATATCAAACGACAATCCAAGTCTTAATGAGTGTGGGGTTTCTGTTCTAAAATATGGGTGGTGGCAACCCTGAAACACCACTTGAGTCCGATATCTTTGTTTTTTGGTGCCCAAACTCTCGTTAACTTGAGTATATAACTCGGTATCACAGGATTGAAGAATTGTGAATTTCTATATATTTTTTTGGCGATGATACTTCCTTCAATTTCAAGTCCAAGAATATAATATTATTGTTTCACTAGATTAAATGTTGTTTTCTTATTCTTTTTTATGTTTTCGAGCAATATTTACGAACACTGTTATGTTCACATACATCATACAAATGTTGTATGATGTAATATGAGGCATATTTGTTCCCTTCTATAGTAAAAACCAACTGAATAGAAACTAGATGAATGGAACTCGATAAACAAAGAACAGGCTAAAAACAGGGGAAAGTATAATATTATAGCTCTTTGGTAAAAAGCATTTGAAAGTTCATTGAATGGAAATAAATATTGAGAGGCAAATACAAGGAATGAATTTGACATTTATTGCTAAAAGCAAAATGTAACTAAAAAGTGTGGAAAGTATTGGGCTGTTGATACAATGCAAATTTTGCTTTTTGGGTAAATAGAGAGATACAATAAGTAAATTACTTTGAAGGAATTGGAATTGAAATTAAAATCAAGTATTAAATTTTGAAAAAATTGATCACAAACATAATCAGAATTGGAATATTTTGTAATAAGCAAAATTCTGACAACACATTAGTTTTTACTCTTTTCAAAGTCACAATTTCATAACATGTATCCTCTCTATATTGTTTGAAAGAACATGACTGCAAAATCTTGTTTACGTCTCATTAAAATTCTCAAATCGTCCAAGGAGTAAATACATTGAACCCTAGAAATGTACAAACACAAGAATTTTCAAAATATATAATCTTTATTTAACGAGATTGAGTGACACCCATATGAAATAGTATACCACACCCTTTGTAGGACTTGTAAAGCAGAATTGTAGTAACTCTCAGTTTCAAACAAAGCTCAAGAATTTTTACACGAGGGGCATTGTGATTTCAACACGACATTACATGTTATTTTCATAATTAAATGTAATTACCTGATGTCTTTGAAGTGTTAGAACTACCCTTAGTTGCTTTTGACATATTGACGACACTGATATCGGATGCTTTAGCAATTAAATCATTGAATTGTCGTGCGTTATCATCATGAGAACCTTCATCTAGCTGCACGTCTTCCTTAGGTCTCAATTCTCTCATGTTCTTCAAGGCAAGAGAAGCTCCTAAATCATTTTCTTCCCTCATGCTATTAGTTTCCACTTCGGAGGAATTCATTTTGCTTGTAGAGTTTACGTCAGCTTTCAATTTCTCGAGTCTCTTCTTAATTCTACCAGAAATATTATTGTCTGCAGCTTCAAATATTTTATCAACAGCTGATTTCTTCTTCTTCTTCTTCTTATTCTTTTTTGTTCCAGTCTCTCCAGTGACCTCGTTCACACAAGAGAGAAAGTTCTGTAAACGACTGTCAGAAGCACCTTCCCTAGAATTGCTCTCGCAACTGGACACCACAGTTTCCATTTTATCAACACAATCTAACGGCAATTCCTTAACTAGAGGAGATACACTCCAGTCAGAATGGCCAGCATCATAACATTTTGATTTAGGAGTTTTCTTCAGATTCTCACCTCCTACTGATTTTTCTGATTTGGAAATGCTCGACTTCAATCTCTTGCTCATAAACTGGCTATCCTCACATGATCCATCTATATTAGTTGTTTTCTTATTGTTGGCAAATACTTTTTCAGTTAAATTGTTCTTTTTTCTTTTTTTAGTGGGAGTAGGTTCATTAACTGAGAGAATACTTGACTGTTTTGTACAAAGAACCTCATCTTTCCCAGATGTACCGTTGAAGACTACATTATTTTCTAAATCTAAAGAAGAACTAAGAGACTTATTACTTGATTTTCTAGAAAGACTTTCTCCAGTTGAATGTAAACGGCTACTTTCCAGATCATCACCTTTCTTTCTAAGACAATTACCAACATTTTTCTTTTTCTTCGAAGATTTCTGTCCAGAGATACACTGTGCGATGTTACCTTCTTTCTCTGACATTTTAAAGTCTTTATCATCTTCAGCATTGTTTTTCCTGCAGTCAACTCCTGGCTGACAATAGCTGTCATTCCCACTCATCTTTTCTTTGTGAACATTCTCCTCCTCAACAGGACCATTTGTGCTTGAAGACTTACTATGGAGATCAGATGATATCTCTGCAGTATTGGCCAACAATTCTTTTTCCTTCCCTCTCTTGTTCTGTTCTTCCCAATACTTTTTGTAGCCACTAACAAAATCCCGCACTTCTGAACCTGGTTTAACTGTAATCCAGGGATTATCTTTATCTTCATCAAATATCTCGTTAGGATTTTCATTATCTTCTCCACCGTCTTCATCACTACTATCAACTGGTTTAATTTTCTTTGTAAGTTCACGGCTCTTCACTAACTGTTCAGCCAACTGCATTCGAGTCTGAAAAGAAAAGTGTTTAATCATCCCTTCATTAAGTGATTTATGATACAAAAGTATGTCTAACCTGTGCGAATAATATAACGAGGTAACACGATACATCATTCCTTTACAATCACAATTTTAAAAAGAAGCTTATGTAATGAGTTTCTTCAATGTATGTGCATCATCCAGTCCAAATCTCAAATTTCTATATTTAAAATTTTATTTTTGCTCTCATGAATGTGCCAGATCTATTCAGGCCATTCATCTACAAATTTTCACTCTCTCCACTTATTTAAATGTAAAATATAAAAAATTTCAGAATATTATTGATTTTCCGGTTTGATTCAACAATCCTCACATGCAGGAACAGAGCTGCTATCTTAATTAGTTCATGAAATACAACAAAAGTAGTATACGATGCTCTTAATGCTAACAACAAACTTTTCAAAACCTGTCTATGCGTTAACGCAAACAAAGAATGAAACTTCGAAAAACTCAAAAACCTGTTTCTAAAAAGAAATATTAACAGTGTAAGTAATTAAGAAAAGTTAAATACAAATAAAAAGATAATAACTCTGAAAAATCTCATTTCAACATTTATGATCCCCTTCACAATCTGAATTTCGAAAAATCTTCTTTAGTGAGAAGTTACAATACAAATGCAACATCTTATCAAATTTAAGTTTCTATCATTAATCAATGCAGACAGAAAATAATTCATTAGTCAGTGATTCAGGCCAACACACAAAACGCCATTTCACACCTTAAAAAGTAAATACCTAAAATTTCAGAAATTGGGTTTAAGATATTTACTTGCAATATTTACTGTGACCAGCATGAACAATACAAAAATGGAAAAAATTTATGCACACAAGTTAAAAAATTAAATATCAAAAAACCCAAAGACCCCTTTCTAGATATTTAAATTTACCATTTTTGCATACAAAATATGAATGAGATGATATCTCAGTTAGTTTGTTAGAAATTAGTAGGGAAAATAGTAAAAATACAGAAACTCACATTTTACACTATTTCACACATTTAAAACTAGAATTTAATAAAATCCTTTTTCAATAGATGAGTATGTTACAAAAGGCACCTACTATCTTAATTTCATGTTTCTAGCTCCCATAGTTGAAGCTTGGTATTGATGATCGAGTCAGATATAAAAATAAATTTCAAAAAATTTGTTTGTTTGGCCACATTTTGTAAATTACTGTGATGAAGCTATTTAAGTTAGGTAGACAATTTTTTACATTCGCTTTGTCTTTAGTTCAACTATAAGGAAAAAATATTCAACACAGTGAAAGTGGCAAAGTTTATGGACTAGATAGTATAATATAAACTCTAAACTTTTTAGCNAAAGTTTATGGACTAGATAGTATAATATAAACTCTAAACTTTTTAGCAACACAGTTTAATCCAAATAAACAGAATTTTTGGGAGGTTAATTTTTTTGTAGCATTCTGAAGCAATCTAAGTAGGGGAAACATGAAAATTTTAACTGTTTTTATCACCCCCTAATGCACATGCATTTACTCATATAATTACAAGTAACAGTATTTTCCACCATGAAGGTATGAATATAAATTAAATTAAATGAACTTATTAAATTTGGGGTCAATTAATTTATTAGGTAAATATAACAATTCACCAAAACTTAACAAAATCAAACTTGTTAAAATTGCAGTAATAGATATTCTTAAGGAATTTCTCACAGTGAAATATTCATCATATAATAAATTAAAATAATCAAATTTCATTTTTCTTCGTTTTACCTACATTTATCATTTCCTCATCAACATGCTTTATGAGGAGCTCATCCCCATCTTTAGCATTGTACAATTGATAGTAAAAACAGATGCTGGAGGGTAAATATTAGTGAAGAATTGTGAAAAAACATAATTTAATCACTATATTTAACACAACAGTTTCTCAAACAAGAGAAAAGGAAAATAGTAAATCTCTACTTTTTATCTGAATAAACATGTGACTCACCTGAGGGTCGTACTTTGCTCTGACAAGCTTGCTGCGAGCCCATTGCCCTGTGCTTTTATGCCTCAAAGTCATTCTCTCCTCAGCCCTCGCTTTCTCTAGTAGCTCCAACTGCTTGAGAGCCGCCTCTGGGTCAGTTTTTTGGAGAGTCTCAAATTCCTTCAACTGCTGCTGCATCTTCTCACGCCGTATGATACGGTGGTATCTAATAATAATTAATAACACGATAATTAGAGTGATCACAATTCAACATTCTCCTCAACTCAGGAATACAACATAATGACACAAAAACAACAACTATAATTTTGTATATTAATTATTGTCAGAAATTTATACATGTGAATAAAAATAAAACGTAAAACACAAAACATGTATAACACCCACTGGGAATATACATATCCATGCGCAGGCCTGACACTAATACTATATAAAATAAATCAAAACAGAAAAAAATGGGGTATAACAATTTAAAAAACATAAAATGTAACATGATATTCAAACAGCAGTATTTAATTAAATACATTTATTTTCAAAAATTGATGCTAAAAGCAACCAGCCAATCAATTATTAAGGTGATATGAGAACACACATTATAGAGAGGTTCAACATAGGAGAGGTTCAACACAATGAAATTTCAAATTTCTCTCACTGAATAACACATTTACATTACAACATACCAGAAAAATAAGTTGATTTTATCTACATGCTATCATGTCCTAACATAACTGCAAGAAGTTTTATACAACATGAACTGCTAGCACAAAATTTCACATATACATACAATTTACTTCACAACAAATTGGAAAAATGAAAAGTTCTGGAATGTTGAGTTTCTTTAGAACAGAGGAAATGAGTTTTACATGCAATTTAAATTACTTCAGGAATTCACAGAGGAGTTACTACAATAAATTATTGTAATACTTCATCGTCCACACATTCCCCATACTTTTTTAACATGACTTATTCATAGTCCTAAAACTTAAAAAAAAAAAGAAGACACAATTATAACTTTCATATTCCATTGTTGATCATATTTTCAGCCTCCGTATTGCACAAATAAGGATATCTTGCATATAGGACAAGTAAAACAATTTTTTTTTGTTTTGTCAACGTTTCAATATATTTTAAATCTTCTTCAGGGTTAACAATTCTAAAACATAATTACTCTGTTTGTATCATCCCATACCAATCACAATGCCAATCCTGCACACATCCTCCTCCAAAACACACAACCATTTCACTACATTTCTTAACACCTACACACAGACTAATAAGGGAACTTTTAACAAGAGCAGGTCGAAAGTGGTCCAGATTATTTTAACACTGAAACATACTGACTATTAGTATGTCATGTCAAAATATTAGCAACAAAGGCACAGAAAAAATAGAGAAATTTGCCAATGTTTGGCATCTTCTTTCCGCTCACACTTTGGACAATCATTAGGTAACTCAACCCTTTGAGTCACCGACAGCTGTCGTAAGTTTTGCATTACGAGCCATGATACCACCTCAATACCGAGTCCCGTCAATATAATAAAAATCCATACATTTATTGCTTATTTGTTTATGTAAATCCAGCTTAAATACAAGTTAATAAACAATGTTATGAATATTATGTACAGCTACCTGCATTTCATAGAGGTAAACAAGGTTACCTGTGTGTGAGACTGGTATTATAAACTAAACTTATTAACTAAAATATCGAGTTAAGAAATAAAAATTGAATAAAATAAAATGAAAGTAGAAGAGAAATATATACATAAATAGCAGTATTGTATGTAGATACTTAATATCTGCATACAAGTCTGCGATATCTAGTGAATATATAGTTGTTCCAAGTTTTATAGCTATAGTACATAGTAAATAAAATTTGACTGTATCCATGTTTTCAGTTTTGTACGTTTTTTTAGAGGGATCCATCGTTTTGTATTCTTTAGGTAGGCTATTATATAACTTGATAGCGTTAATGTAATTACTTTTGTCACTTACAGATTTGGTAATTTTAGGAAGTTGAATTGATTTGTTTCTTGTTTTACTATTTGACTTGTTAAATTTATCTTTAAGAGTATGAAAATGATATATTTAGAGATTCATAAAATTGTGTCAAGTTCAGTGAATTTTCTGATACAAAAGAGTTTTTGATAATAATTTTTAATATCCTATTTTGAACTTTTTGAATTAAGACTAAATTACTTTTATAATCTCCTCCCCAAGCAATTACTTCATAGTTTATAACACTGTGAAATAATGCATAGTATATCATTCTTAAAGTTTCTGTTTGCATAAATTTTGGGATCTTGTAGAATAAAGATCAAGTATTTAGTTTTTTAAATTATGTATTACATGCTTGCCCCATTTTAAATTATAGTTGAAGATTAAACCTAAATATTGACAACTTTCAACTTTTTTTAATTTTTTACATTCAATCATTATATCTATGGTTTTGAGCACACTAGCACACTATCACTTTATAATTAAGACCTTTCATTCATTTGTAAGATCTTAATTATAAATTTTTATTTCTCTGTTTTTGATACTTCAAATTTTGTCTTTGTTGCATCATTTAAAATATCAGTAGTATTATACTGCAACACAAAGAAATTAAGTAACATTAAGAAACATATTTTGTTAAAAGTTCAGTTTTTTATCAAACTGTTTCAGGTATACAATGAATACGCATTTTCTGCAAGAAAATTCCCACGCAATAATATATTAGAAATCCATATAAACACAGGTGAATGTTTAGTAATACTGATAATAATTATCTAGTATGTCAAATTGAGAAAAGTTGAAATGGATTGTGATATGCCCTATCATTTCCTCCTATTCATTACTTATATCATGATCATTTAGAAAATATAAGGTTTGGAAATCTCAATAAGTAAATCAAAAATACATAAAATGTTAATCTAACATTTTACTTGAATTCCTCTGCAAGGATAGAGAAAGGAAACTTGAACATGAATAACGGTTAGCTGAACTTACATAGTTTTACTATCTGACTTGACTAGAACAGTTCTTCCTTTTCTTAAATGCACAAGAAAAAACCATCGTTTGTTAGCATTTCTTCCCTCAACGGTGAAGATACCTAGAAGTCGGATGAATCAATTCTCAGTCATGTGCCTCTTCAGTTGCTGCTCGTCCGCTTCATAGTTCAAGGGTTGCACAATACCCACAAAAAGGGCTCTTGGACACGTGAAAAAATCAGTTTTTTGTAATTTTTTCAGTGCCTTCATGGGTGCCATCATTGCTAATATTTTGACTGGACATACTTAAAGTCAACATGTTTCCGTATAAAAAAGTTGGAACCACTTTCCACCTGTTCTTGTTGAAAGTCCCCTTATTAGTCTGTGTGTAGATGTTAAGAAATGTAGTGAAATGGTTGTGTGTTTTGGAGGAGGATGCGTGTAGGATTGGCATTGTGATTGGTATGGGATGATATGAACAAAGTAATCACGTTTTAGAATTGTTAACCCTGAAGATGATTTAAAATATATCGAAACGTTAGCAAAACAAAAAAATTGTTTTACTTGGCGTAAACACAAGATATCCTTATTTGTTTAATATTCCAAATGGATTCCATTCAATTGTTCTTTTTTTCATCCTAACTATTCATTGGGTTATTAAAAAGAATAAACAAAGTGCTTTTGAATGAAATAATAGATCACTGACTCACAGGTTCAGCAACTAATGTACAAATAGCTGGCATAGTTCGGGTAATTAATTCTGAGAATATTGTAACAGCATAATTTAACAACATAACTTATATAACTTATAAAACAGATTCACAGAGGTAGAGTTATACAGTCATAAAGATATGAAACACTTGAATCATTTAGAGTAGAAACAACCATGAATGAATCTGTAAATTGGTTAAATGCCAATGTGCTTTATTTGAATGAACAGAAGACCAATAACTTGTAAATAACTCTTCAAGATAAACTTGAATTGGGTTTTATGGTTAAGTTCCTTGGTATTATAGTTGATAATAGTTTGTCCTTGAAGCATCACATTTCCAGGGTAATTTTCTTACTGATCAGTTTAAAACAACAAGTTTTGCATAAAGTTCAGAAAATGTTGATACTTAAACAGAACATGCTGGGCCCAAGAGGTTGGGAACTGCTGAATTACAGTATTTTACATGCAATGGTAGAACCATTACAAATAGAATCTCAAATAGGGAAGAACAATCATTATAAAGACAACCACAATCTGAAAGGAAAGTCTTAATGTTTTGTATATAACTCACTTTTTACTTTTAATTTTCTTAATTCTTTTTGCCTTAGCAGCTTGGAAGGATTGCTGAGCTCTTAATTTGGCCAATTCTCTGCGCTTTTCCCTTAATTCTGCCAAAGTCAATCTGAACTGTTGCTCCTCCTAAACAAAGCAACATAAAAAATATTACAACAAATTAAAATCTTAATTTTTATCTTCATCCTCAAATGTATTTTTTACTTGTCATCAAATCCATATGTTAAAGTTGTAAGGCTTGTGAGTTTGCAAACTAATTTAAATATTTTATAAAGTGTAGATCTATTTATACGTTTACAGCAATCTAGAAAATAATGCCACAATTACTATCTTCTAATAATTAAAAACATTAACAGATAAATAAGAAAAAGAAACACATAAAAGTCACTCACATGTTAGATGAAACTGTTTTGGCCTGTGCCTTCATCAATAACATAGAAAATCGTTGTGAAATTTTACGTGTTTTTCCCCCACACATTTTAATATATGTTTATGTTTTTATTTATACTTTTTCATATATGTAATTGCATTCTGTACTGCATTCCATATTCTGTATTCTACATAGAGGGGCTGACATGATGGATACTCCATCGAAAGAACTCTTGCCAATCACAATGAACTGAGACTATACATAAAAACAAATTTTGCATCCCACAACTCTGCGTTGCCAATGGGTTCATATCCATCCCCACTGCTAACCATATTGTCCACTATTTGCTTCAAACTAAATATTTTTTAATTAAACCAACACTACCTCCAGAAAATATGATTTATTTACTCACTCACTCCACTCACTCACTCCACTCACTCACTCCACTCACTCACTCACTCCACTCNATAAGAGACAGCCACTCACTCACTCCACTCACTCACTCACTCACTCACTCATTCATTCATTCATTCATATGAATAGGACCTACTAGACAGCTGAAACTATTCTCTCATCTAAACATTTTAAACCCCAACATTTAATTCACTAATTAAATTCCAAATGATTACCATACATAACCCTTGATCTATAATTTCTGTGATAAGCAACAAACAGGAATTCGATAAGGAAGATCTACTGTCACAGATACTATCATATCAAACATTTCCTAAAATCCAACATCACATAAAACATGAAACATTCACACAATGATCCATATTCCTTTAGCAACTCCTCTTTTACCATTTAACTGCAATTTAACAAAATGCAGTTAAAAATGAATACAATATGAAATTCTCTTCTTAAATTAACAATTTCCTTTCTAAATAAAATATAAATAAGTAAATAGCTTTTCCTCCTTCAAATTCTTGTACTCCCAGTTCCACCAATGAAAGTTGAACCCGAGAACAAAAATACATATATCATCTTGCTGAAGATTGAAATAAATTTATGAGATGTCCACATACTGAAAGTCCACTTTTTCTCTTGACCTAAAGTCATAAGTATCCTCGTACATTGAAATTGTACTTAAATAAATAAATTTATTGTCGAAAAACAGTACAGACTGCGTATGACCACGTGGAGGACAATAAACTAATTTACTCTCCGGAAGCTACTCACAGCAAGCAAGGGATCATCCCATCAATTCCGATCAAGGGCCCTAAGGCAGAGGCGGATTCAAATTTTTTTTGCATAAGTTCCTAGATAAGATAAAAAGTTAGCTGCGAGTAATAATACATATATAATGTCAATATGTTTGTAATTTAACGCAAATATGTTTGTAAATTTACATGTACAAGTTATTATTGAACTACAGATTATTCTGAGTATAGTGTTTAAAAATCATAAAGAGTTGAAAAAACACTAAATTCACTATTTGTTGTTACAATAAACACGCCCCTAGACAAGGCCTAGAGAACCTGTATAAGAAATCCGCCTCTACCCGAAGGAAAAACGGAGAAAAACCCAGGCCAGGATGGGGCTACAGAATTAATGTACACAACCGTGCCAAAGTTGAGTACACATAAAACTAAATTAATATGAGCCATACGGCAACACAACCATGCAAGAAAATAGTTTTTGAAATTGTTATAAGTTATTTAAAAAGTGCTACAGCAATGGCGTGATAAAGTACAAGACGAATTTAACTTTTATTAAAATCAATAAATTCTTTTACAGTGTAGAAGCACTGGTGCAGGAGGTAGTTTTTAACCGCGGATTTGAAGATATTCAATTTCATAATGTCTTTTATATTCTTGGGCAGGGAATTATATAGAACGATTCCCGAATGATAAGGTCCTTTTTGGCAAAGAGTGGTTGACACTCTAGGGCGATGAATATTACTACTATTGCGTGTATAGTGTTCGTGAACGAGACTGTTTCGTATAAAGAAAGGGTGGCACTTCAGTAATTCGGTCTTAACAAACACGACCGTTTCATAAATATAAATGCAGGGAAGTGTTAAGATATTTAATTCCTTGAATAAAGGTTTACAAGAGTTTCGGGGGTGAGATTTACAAATTATCTGAACTATCCTCTTCTGAATTCTGAAAGTTTGAATACTCTGACTGGAATTACCCCAGAATACTTACTTTCTTATCCTCTTTGGCCACTTTACTTATTCCAAGTAATTTGTTAATTCCTTCCTCCAAGTCATCTGATGATTGGGACTATCATACAAAAAAGTAAAACATTAAATGACAACACATTCTGCCATCAAAATTGAAATGGGAAAAACAGTAAATACATTTACCTGCCATTTTGACACAAGGTCACTTGTATTTTGAACATGCAAAGGATCAATATTTAATGGAAATTCAATAGAGCGGGCAGCTCTATTAGTTTGAATAATTGCATCCCACCGTCCCACTTGTTTGGTCAAATTATTGTAAGCAACAACTCGTTTGACCTGAAAGCAAGAATTATTCACAAAATTACCATTTAAAAAATATATTAAATGAACAGTACATAAAATACATTTAAGAAAATACACTTGTCTAAAATACATAAATTGCACTTCATACCTTCTTAGATTCATTTTTCTCCAATGGCTTAGGAAGAACTTTGCTCTTTTTATTCAGAACATTTATCTTTTGAGCAATAGTAGTACCATAAGCTCTCCCTTGGGTCTCCAAAGATCGGGCAAGAGCTTTCAAATGAACAGATGCTCCTTGAATTTTTGGCAAGTGAAATTCAGATATATCTATACTTGGCTCAGACCGTGAAGGTGGTTTTATTCTATACAACAAACATGTTTATTTTTTAATTGGCATCATTAAGAACATCAAATATATGTGATAACTGTTCTAATTATTTACCTCTGTTGATTGTCCATCAAATGGACAGCTCTTAATAATTTCCCATGTTCCTCGTCTCCAATTTCATTATCAGATTCACATTCTCTTTCAAACTCGTTATCCACAAAGTTTCGTGATGGCATTTTTGCTGTCATGGTTCATATGTGTATTAAGAAATACCCTGCATAACTTTTATTACTTCCAAGCCACACACAACACTAGGTGAAATTATATTTTCACATAAAGTAATTAGTTACAGTCGATATATCGAGGTAGTTTTACAAATTCAACGATTTCCATTTATTTCTATTCACTTCTATTGATAAAATGCGTTACTAAAAACACACGAGTTCACTAATTACCACGCACGATTGGATAAAATTGAGGTTATACTCATTCCTCACAATCACGGTACACCTGGTAAAGAATGTTTCATACATATTGGTTTTAGCACGTTGGCAGCACAGTTAAGTGACAAATGAGAACTTATTCACAATCTGTTCACAATGAATATCGCACTTTTTATCTAGAGGTGAGTCTGCGAGAAGCCTTGTTATTTGTGAAGCGCTTCTTTTGAGTGCATTTTTTCGAACTTTTTTAGTCATTTGAAATTTGACTGCGAAATTGTAAAGTAGAAACTTTTATTTCGGATACTCGGGATCAGGTGTACGTCGAGACAGTAGACTGTTTTCCTTAGGGTTGCACGAAATATAAAAACCGTGAATCCATTCATCTTTTAGCTAACTTTTCATCTTATCTAGGAATTTTTGCTGAAATTTTTGAATCCACTTCTGCCTTAGGGCCCTTGATCAAAATTGATGGGATGCTTGCTTCCGGAGAGTAAATTAGTTTATTGTCCTCCACGTGGTCATACGCAGTTTGTACTGTATTTTTGACAATAAATTTATTATTATTATATCATTCTTGGCAGTTTTAATGTTATGTTAGTCCTCAAAGTTATGGAAATTCTAGTTTCCTCAGAAGAACCTCATATATACCAAATTATAGCTTTCTTTTGCATTGACCGAACGGAAGATTTTCAAGATTTTTTAAAACAAAAATTTTCACAGATTGGCAGATTTTTTTATTATAGATAAAATTACATGAGGAAATCCGAGTGCTGTTTGAAGTGGCTCGATGCAACTCGTACTATGAAATTGAATAATGAAAGGACTACCTCTAGGATAAGAATGGAATTTTGCAAAAACGTCTGGTAAATATAAATTTCAAGTAAAAATTATCGACTCAAAAAATATTTGTGAATTTGTACAGGTTTTATGGCATTGTGGGAGCTCTCAAGTAACAATTGGATGCCCTTCCCCCTTCTCCCCAAAAAGGACGACGGCATTAGGGATATCATTATTACATGCTATAACATTAATGAAATACCCTAACTTCCTATAGCTTAAGTTTATGCTTTCAGGTAGACTGAAGGGAATTATAAGATTTAAAAGTAGGGAGTGGACATAATCATTATGTAAATTGGTTTTTGAACAGAGGTGCAAGACAATATTGTAGGAGAAACATCTTAAATAATGTGAGAAATAAAAATTATCTTCTAATGCTATATACACATAATTTTTAATGTTAATAGAAAATGATTTGAAATTAAAACTGAAAAAGAACCCCAACTGAATATATATTATATATAACAGTTGAAAAGAAGGAAATAATTTAAAATAAATAACTTTATTAAGGAGAACTAAAGTAACTTGAGCTACCCAGGAATTTCCAAATAATTATCTTAACTTTCAATGTATTTTTAAAAATTATCATTTTCTTTATTTGTTTCAATAATATTAAATTAGTTTCTTAACTTTCATAATATTCACTCCATAATTATAAATTCTTTTTGAAATAATTTAAGGCATCCAAGTTTTGAAAATATTGAAATTGAAATGAACCTGGGAAGATCTGCATATTAATAAGTGTCCACTTAGAATTTTTGTTTTGTGTAACCAGCAGGATCTTGACACCACTCAGTAAAAGATGACAAAGCAGCAGCATCCAGCAGTTTTTTATGAAATGCGAGGTAGTTCTATGAAATATCCACAATTCATTCAGTATATCATGACAAAAGTAAATGGTATAAATTTTTAGGAAGTGTGCTGCCAATTGACTGTACATTGCTGACTCCTGTCCAGATATAAAATATTGAGAAAGATGGCACAAAAATAAAATTGTTAAAATTTTTAATTTTAAAATATATATTTGGACCAAATAAATTCAATTGAAAAATAATAGGTCCAAAATTAATAGATTCTTTTTTTTACTAGTCACATAAAATAGCATATTGTTGTACTAATTGAGATTAAATTCCCAATCACAAGAACCGACCATTTTCATACCCATTGGTCACAGTACTTTCTCTTTAAAGCTCACTTTAATATACCAACAGCAGTTGGAATATGATATTCAAAACTGCTGCTACATCTTGTGGAATAAAATTTAAATATTTACAGACAATAACAAAACGATTTTATGTTAGCATAACTGGCACTAAAAGGGTATAATGTATGCAAAAGCAGTAAACTATTGCAAGAATCATTTCATTCCAGAAATATAAATGATACAAGAAGTTTTAGAAAATGAGCCGACAAGCAGATATTCTCACTAAGGATTGTTTACATATACTAAATATATTCAACTTGTTTGATTCCATGACATGTTAAGTCAAGAAATCTAATTACTGTAGTTTCTATCATACCATTTCTCATAATGACACACCAAGTCTATTAGAGCAGAGGCATACCACCCTGATTTTTAAAAAAATGATCTTTTTGTGTTTTTACTAGTAATTGTATGTGCATACACACTCAAACAGATGTATATATATTCTACATATACGATATACACATATATACATGTATAATATATTAACTCACACACAGACTTGATATCACCCCAGAAATAAAATCATGGGTACACCCTTGAAATTTTCTTGAATTGTTTTGAAGTGTAGGGTGGCAGAGCAAGTCAGTCACAATCAATACATGTAATGTAAATAAAAATTCTAAAACATATTGAAAGATGTAAATATTACTTTGGGATCACAAAATAAATAAATGAAGCTAATTTCTATGAATAAGTATCCCCAAATAAAAGATCAGGCATCAACAGTATAAGCGGTAAAGGCTACAATAAAGTTTACACTGGGAACGCAAGAGAATTGTGGAGGGTCGAACTCTGAAATTCCTTGGCCTCAACACGAGATGTGGCCAGAATATCGCTATGGCTGGTTGGATCCCACATAGGCCCAATAATCATTTGACATCAGATTGAGTAGGTCTGGGATTCTGGTTCTTGAGGTATGAGGAAAATTTCCACTCCTCTACTAGGACCAATCCCTGGCCATCCAGCCAACAGCTGTGCTCTACCCACTCCCAAATGAACACTTCACTTCCATTAAATTCGAGCAGATAGAAAAACTGGCTGTTATCACGCATTTTCAGAATTAAACACATGGTATTAATAAGGGTGACTTCATTCAAAATGGTGATTTTGTTTAGCTGTTTTGAGGGCAAGTATTCATTGATAGTTTAAAGAACAGATCGTTGAACTTCAGGGTTTTTTGAGAACAGTTCAACTTCAAAATGTATACATTCATACGCCTCTGCAGGAGCGCCAGAAATGTCACCTGGAGTTAATGATTGCAGCAAGAGCTCTTGAAGCCAGGGCAAATAATGTAAGTGGAAGAATTTCCAAAGTAGTTTATGTTGAATGGAAGAAGAGTTGATGGACAACTACTGTTGTGACTCCAATTAAAGTTTCTGAAGAATTGTACTTTATACCTTGAACTTTTTATTTCAAACAGTGAACAATATGTTAATAACAATTTTAAACAGAAAAAAATTGTTATTGCACAGCATTCAGAATATATTTTTAATATTACTTAGAATTTATATAAAAATAGTAAAAATTTGGAAGAATCTTTTTAATTCCATATTAGGTTGTAAAAATATTTGCAACACTGAATTAGAATCAAATAACTGCTATTTAAATGACCATGTTAAATACATTTCAAACAACATCAATTAAATCACAGCATTCTTTAATGACATATATTTGGCAATAACATTTTTTTAACCCTAGTCTGAACCACAACACACATCCTGAAGGAAAAGGTCCATAATTGAATCATATTTTTTATAAAGTTTTAAATACTTTTAGACTAAAATTGACAGCCTTATATTCACATGATGAAAGGTTAGGTCAAATGCTTATTGAACATAAACCAATTTCTAATAATAAACCAAGTCCAAGTTTGTTTCAATTGTTCAGGCAGAAACTGTAAAGATGAAGTTTGAACTCGGTCAATTACCATGTTCATCATATGCCTGTATACATATTTTGCCATGCATTTGACCATGTTAGTCAGCTTTTCTAGTTGCTTTGAATTAAAACAATTATTTCAGTGAAATGCATTGTTTGCTTATTATTTCATGTCTGTAACATTTTCTGGCTCACGACCACAACTGTAAAAACGATTTGCTTAAAAAAAAAACAACAGATTTCAAGATCATTACAAATACAACTAGTTCACTTGAAGCTTCACACATCACCAACAAAATGGAGATTATCTCACATTGAAAGTAATTTTGGACATGTTGGAAGTAAATTCAATACAGAAAATTTTAAACCAGCAGCTAATAATTCAAAATTTAGATATGAACAGCACAGAGTAATTCCACTATTAACGCCCATACAAAGTATGTAAGTTGTTATATATTTATTTAGCTCAGGGCAATGTCCATCCCATTCCTCCTCCTAATTATGAATTCTTCTAGATTTCTTCCTTGTTAAATTAGTATAAAATAGTCAGTTATGTCAATTACAAAGATAGGATGATAAAGAGTTATTCAATTTCTTCCAGACCCTACATAAGATTCTCAGAATCCCCACCCAACCATTGCAGCAGGAGAAAGGAAAAAAGGTCCACATTAAAAAATGTTTTAAAAGTCACAATCCATATTACGTGAATGAACAATCAAGACAGTAAAATAGAAACAAATACACTGAAGAGATACTAATAACAAAGGTATTATAAAAAGAAAGGTAACAATTTTTTCAGAACACAATAATATTCAACATTAAATAAAATTACAAAATTATTAAATTATATCATTTATTTCTTAAATTTCTTTTTCAGCTTCTTATTTTTCATTTTACTCCTATCATTTTTAGAATCATCTTCAGTTTTCGAGGGCAATGGTAGATAAGTAGCAACCTTTTTCCCTTTTGGATGCTCTCCGACCACAGTTTTTTTAGAGAGTTCTTTTGCCTTCTCCCAAGGATTTCCAGTAAAAACTTCATCAGTTTCACGAAATTTATAAGATACATTTGCTTTTTTCTTCTCTAGTTTTTCTTTGTTCTGTTGCTTATTGACATATGAACCAGCTTTGCTAGCAGCCAATAAATGCCTGACCTGTAACAAAAAACAGATTCGGAATAATTTATTTCAACAATGGTGATACCAAATCCACCAGAGCAGAGGGTGCTTAATAAAAACATTTTAAGGTTGTTAAATATTTTTGATGGGATGAGGTTTACCACTCCTACCCATACCCATGTGATTTGGGAAGGGAATATTTAAGGTTGCTGGATGAAGTAAGATACCATATAATAATATGGCTAGATATATTGGTCTGAATTAGGAAAGCGTAACTCCTGGTAAAGATCTCACCCAGTTCAGCTTAGCAGAGGTTTGAACCTATAATCTATGGCTTTGGCTATGAAGTTTGCACAACCAGATAAGGAGGAAGAACGTTGGAGGCTGGAGGTAAAGCTCGTGAAATAATGAGCAATCCTGTTAATTAATTGAGTAATACTGATTTGTAAGAATTAAATAATTCTGTTAACCCAAAAAGAAACAGATACCATCAACTCTTACATGTGGTATCAATTGAGAAACACAAACAGCATATACACTTAAGGCCCTACCTTCCAAGTACAAAAGAGAAATGAATCATAACTATTATCAACCAATGTGCTTTCTTGTGCTCTATAACACCTTTAATGTTCCCACATTTTATGTAAAACTTCCATTCCAATCAATCCCAAGTTTCCTTCATAAATTCCCCTGGTCCAAGTGTTTTTGGTGGAAAAATTCCAACAAATCTTAAACTTACTCCAAACTAATTTAAACTTGTATCAATGAAGCAATTAAAATTTAATATATATCAGGATTAGTTGTCAGAAATTAATCAAAATTCAAATAGCTCTTCATGCTAACATCTTTGAACTTTACAATACTTAAGAGTTATGAAAAACCAACCAGCTATTTTAATGCCTTGCTATTATATTTACATAATTAAAGTTTTTTGATTATATACATCACATTTCTTTCCATACTTTGATTTTTCCTACATTTGTGCACAAATATTCATACATCTTATTGGAAATACATAGTTTAACTTCAAAGTTCTATTCAAAAATCATCTAATTTCTGACGCCATCAGAGAAACACATCAGTCAACAGAAGATAACTATGGCAGCACGCATTCTGATAAAGCATGGTAGACATTACTCAATCAATATTTAATTGTAGAAAGTTCCCGAAGTATATCACATTTGGTAATACTGTTTATAATGCAGTAATCAAACTTTACATTATAGGGTCAATATCCATTTACCAGAATTCCCATTTTCCTGCACTGCTTAACTCGCTCTTAGAATAAGGAAATATAACTTATTTAATTTCTTCACTGAATATATACTTTTCAAGTCTTACTGGCTTAATTATATTATGTTAAATGAAAATGGGAGACGGACAGAGATTCGAATTCAGTCGAATTTAACATAACATAATTAATATGTTACATGGCAATGAGGTTCACCGCAATTTAAGAGATTCCTATGCATATAAAAGCTGTTGTTTAAATCAAAGAAAGTAACTATAACCAAATCTAGTACAATCAAAATGCATAATTACCTTAGCCGGTGTAACATAATGTGGATTTTCCCATAATGTGTCACCACAAAAGCTACCTTCAAATATTTTCACAGGATTCATAACAAATCGAGGTCCTGGAATGCATAATAATTTATACAAATGACCCTTTCAAGTCAATAATGTTAAATTAATTAATTATTTCTTTCTTTAATACTTAAAACAATAAAAATACTTAAAATGCAAGATACATACAGTAATACATAACATTACATCCCAATTGAAGGATTCTCTCCACTCAAATACCAAGAAATTTTGAACGAAAGGGCAGAGGTATAAAAATATTTTCCCCTCACCTATTTCATTCAATGCACCATCTTCGGAGAGTATTTGGTAATTACGAAACCAAATTTTCTTGTCTACAATTGAAAACATGAACACATGATCAAAAAATGGTTGACTCTTGGGATGCCGATAAGGAGTACCAAATATCTGAAAAGAAAAATAAACAATATATTACATTCAATAATATATTGTAAACAATATATTAGATCAATATGCATGGAAGAACTGGAAAATATGAACTAAAAAATCAGAAAATAAATGCTAAAAAGGTCCAAACTAAGTACTTAAAAAATCAAAATATGCGCTTAATAATAAGTAGATACATATGTAACTTATTTTTTAATGTGCAAGTGTAAATTGGGATAGTTGAATAATACCACTGAGCTCCATACAATACAATATTCCATATTTGAACACTAAATATGTAATTTTGATTGACTACAGAAATTTAATCTAAAAATTACAGAGTTTAAACAAAAATCTTCAAAATTGTGCACTAATATGCACTTCTAAATTAAATTAAATTCAAATGGTCCCACGAAGTTAAAATTGCTAAAAATCTACTCCCCAAAGCCACAGAAAGACAACAAAAATTATGCAAACGTACAAAATCCCTGATTAAATGTTATTAAAAAGAGATCATATGTTCCAGGAAGTTAAAAATGAAACATAACTAAAAAGAAATGGTTGAGAGGGAAAGATATAGAAACACTCTGGGCCAACTGCCAAAACTAAATCGACTAAGAGAAAGTTATTTTAAAAAGCAAATAACTGTAGAGAAATAATTAATATAATGAAAATGGCTCCTAATTTATATGGAAACAACTGATGAATTTCATGCTTAAGAGAATTTACGGCAAAAATAAAATAACAAACGTGTGGAAATTGTGAAACAGTCTGAGGTCTTTAAAACTTTCACTTTTGATACCATCACGAAAATGGAGATAAGAGCAAGTAACTTCACAAAATGAAATAAAATTTTACAGGAAAAAAAATTGTTTTTGTTTTGATTCAGACAAAATAAATCATATGAAGTCACATAAGTGGAAATGACAAAATAAATAAATAAATCATACGAAAATAACAGTGTTCCTAATGCAAGGAAAGTGTGATATAAATGGAAACAGTACCTGTGTTAATAATTCTTTGCACACTGCATAATGAACTGATGTTTCAAAAGTCTCATCAAATGACAAAAGAGGTCTTGATCCAATTAAACAATTCCCAGTAAACCTCAGCTCATCCATGGTGTATACTAGAAATGGGAGAAAAGCATTATTTTCATGCAAATTTTACTCAGTTTCTTAGAGGATTTTCAATAATAATTTAAAAAATTATATTCTTACTATTTTGGAGAAGAANTAGATGTGTATAAGAGACAGCATATATACATCACGGCCTCCTCGACCCTCAAACATGACACACTTATTACAATTTCTCATTTCACAAACCTGTAACATAAATGCAAATATATCAATTCAGTACATAAATAACATGTTTGGACACGATTTTATGTTATTTTAACTTATACGGAGTGCATATAAATATGGTGTGAATAAATATGGAGTGCATATGAAATTACATGATTTTATCAACCACTTTATGAAAATAAAACATTGGCAACGTTTATTAAAATAGCAACCAGTGTTAAAAACATTTTTCATGTTTTTTGAAAATTTGCCCAGTGATTTTGAATACTGCACAAACCTGTACCTTGAATAAATCTACAAACAACCCACCCACTTTCAAACTCCCGGAGTTGCATCTTTACCACCCAAGCCAGCTTCACCAGCATTACAACTTGAGTCATAACACTACTGAAAAGATAGCACCAGGGGAACGGAATTGAACACACTGCAGCCAACATTGAATGAAAGGTCAACAGTATTTGCCAACCTTTACAGTAATTGTAATGACAAAGCAGGGCAAATCAGCAACCAAATAAGAATTAGAATCAGGAGAATCTTGAGTAAGGCATTATAAAATCTAACATATACACATTCAAATTCTTACTAGTGTACAAAAAGAGGTTACAAAATTTACGCACACAAAATGAGGACAAAATGTACTTAAACACACAGTGTATAGGTATACAAAAAACAAAAGATTGTCTTCTTATGCTTTTAATTTTTTAATATTTTGTGGGGGTGTGGGCAGATGCTCCTCCCTGCTACCTTTTATATATCCCATGGAGTTACTTTCTATGAAAGGCATTTGACACACACACAAAACAAAAAACAATATATTCCCCAAATTCCTAGTGGCTCTACATTTGTCCAAGGTTGAAAAACGCTTTACCAGTACATCATAGAGAGTACACAAATGAAAAATACTGAACCAGTGACAAATCTCCATAGGATCATCTAACAATAATACAGAGCATCAAATAATATTTCCTGTCCAACACAATAAAAGAAGGCTAATATTACGCAGGATGGCGTGTCCAATAACAGCCCTGCTACAGTGTGTCACAGTATGCCCTACTGGTTCAAGGACTGTCTTCATGGTAGTGATGTATGCTATTCAACCTTCAATCGATTTTGCCATGTCAACTCAGTAGGATGAGGTCCAAACCGCAAAGGAAGAAATCATATATAAGGGAACATTTGTATACATACATTTGCAAGTGGTCAGTCGAAGAGAACTGCAACACAGGCATCAAGAAACTCCACAATAAAAGTAACAAATACTATTTACATACCTCGTTAACAATTACCATATCTTGCCGACGTTCCATTTTACTTTCGGTCCTTGCATGAGGCAACAGTTTGATAATGTCTTTCATTAAGTGCCTGTCTCTTGTGCCGATCCCACGACAGGCAAAGGTGAGAACTCTATTTCTATTCACCCAATCCGTCTGAAAAGCATGAATGCAATGAACTTACTCAAAGAGATAGAATGCAAAAAAACATACATTCTTTTAGAAACACTTTGATCTAATCACGTGGTTCACAATGTGGAATTCACAAACCTTTAAGACCTCATGGTTCACTTCCAATTCAAAGGACAACTAAGTGATTTTTTTATAAACATGAAAAAGTTTGTTATACTCTAATAAATAATTCTAATAAAATGAAACAGACCTATTTGACATAACAAAGCCAATATGCTTTTTAATTATAACAAAATTATAATTACTTATTAAATTTCCAGGACAAAATCTCTAGAGGTTACTATGAGTACCTTGTCCCAGTCCTGTTTAATCACATCAGACATTTTTTTTTTAATTTGTCGAACATTACTCCTCTTTCTCAAACATGGTTTGAAAAAAACGTAATAATCTAATATGTATGGCACAGTAAACTAGTTTCTTCAACAGAAGATAAAAATTGCAAATTATGTTCAGATTTTTCTGCGAACTACAAAATTTTCTGACGGACCATTGGCTGGCAATTGCTGCTTTAGGAAATTTATTATGTACTGAAGTCTTTTTCAAATAATCTTGATTCCAGCTTAATAAAATTATCTATAAAATACGTTTGTTTCATTCAATCAACTTATATCCATGCTCAACCAGAGGAGAATACTATGATTGTCTGTCTGTTGACATTATTTGTCTTTAATTCATATTTTGGTGAGTCTTACTTCCTTCAGTATTGTTAATACAAAACAGTAAACAGAAAACTTAGATTTCTTACCTCATCAAATCATGAACATGCCAATAAAATTTGCATTGATATTTCCCCCCCTAAAATTGGACCACCAATACACGCAAAATGTGGTTATCTTTGCAGCAATAATGCACAGCATGTTTTTTTAATTAGTGTCTCACTTAAGTAAGAGGCATTTCTGTTATGTTATTAAAAAGTATAAACATAAAATAGGTCTACAATGCTATATTACATTCATTGTTTTGCATTCATTTAAAAATTACATAATAATCAAAAGATCAAAATATATCATTAAATTCTTCAATTTTTTCAAAACATTACATACAGTAAGAATAGCTCTTACTTTCCAGCAAAGCTTGTTTTATCAAAACAAATTTCTTATTTATATAAAATCTAGCAATGTTCTTCACTACTACTGAAAAACATGTTTTTAACACATTTCACATTAGCTCCTTCCCATAATATTATAAACCAGCTACTTTCACCAAACATGACTTTCTTGACCTTTTCTATACAAAATATAAATGCAATACCTTGAATGGAGAATTTGGAGATATCATATACTCATATAGCATCTAGTTGAAAGAATACCCATGAAATTAATTAATACTTACCAGTGTACTAATAACACAATAAATATAGAACCAGGAAGTTTTTCTGATAATTTTTTGATCATAATGCAAAGAAAATGTTTCACTGATAATGGCTAAAATGTCTGGCGACCCAACTTTACGTTTCAATAGACTCGTAAGCCCATAAACTATATAGGATCTATAAATAAGTCTTAAATTTAATAGACAGTAATATTTCAAGAATACCTTCTTTGGACGACGAGCATTTGAATATTTCTTAATCTCTATTGGATCTTCACATAGTTTGGTTTTTACACTCTCTGGAATAACATTTAGGTCTAACTGTGTTTCTTCTTTCCCGGATTTGACATATTTACTTCGCTTTTGTTTCCCTGCTACCTTCCGATTAACTTTTGCATTAAATTTCCATAACGTGTTATTTTTCGTTCCTTTCACAAAACTTAATTTTTCCTTCACATTGAATTCCTTTTTCTCTACCACCTTTCCTGAAGGTTCACGAAAAAGTTGACCGATTGGTTGGTTCTCAAGAGCAGTTTTATTCACACGATGTTTGGCCTTGATAATTTTGTTTTTAGGACCATTTTTCTTCTTAACCACTTGATCATATTTCTTAGTTTTCTTACCCATAACTTCAAAACACACGGACAGCAAATCTCACAAGCTACTCACCGCTCACAAGAACCTCACAAATCGTCCACGCACCACATCACACCACATGGACGAATGGAAGAATCAAACATATCTGCTTATTCTCAGACATCACATATCGACTATTTCGATAATTTGCGATTTCGACAGGAAATAGTCGACTGAGTACGCGTCATGGAATAAACCGCATTTTTGACGTCCCACAAAAACTAGTTATGTATATCTGTATTATTTATTCTCTACCAGTAAAATATCGTCACGACACGTCTTACTCGTATGTGTGTATATAATGTATACATAGTATTTCATTTCTGGGATATGTCTCTGCAGCTATAGGTCAACAAAATAATATAAACAAATTTTAAATTCAAAATTATCGAAAAATTGTAAAAACGATCAACGAATCAAACTTTAAAAGAAATACACAATTAAATAATTTACTTGAAATATAGCCGAAAATCAGTTCTCACACGAGGTAAAAAAACAACAATACCATGCATTTAATTTCATTTTCATTTATTTATACCCAATATGACAACATTTTCGCAAGGTCCACGTAAGTAGAATCTATTGGCGCGTGCCTGTATAAAATTAAAAGTGATGACAAAACTAAAATCAATATCATACTCCAAAAAGTAAAATATTAACGAAATGAACATAGTACACATTATGTTCTAAAAATTTAACTTCTTATTCATAAGATAAATAAATGTATAATTTAAACAAATATGAGTAGATAAAACTATAATGTTTAGTACAAGGTAAATTGAATTGCATGTGGTAGCTTCAACGAGTAATTTAAAACAAACAAGCAATTTAAAGTATAAATAAAATATAAGAAATACTTATGTTCCTCCGCACTAATCACATCCTTATCATTTTACGTACATTTACGTTAAATATATAATTTATTCTCAAAAAAACAGATACGAACTGCTTACGTCCATTTGGAGAACAAAAGAAACTAATTTACTCCATGGAAGCAAGAAAAGGAGCGACATCACTTCTGATCAAAAGGTTCAAAGGCAGATGTAGCGTTAACATTTCTACGCTCCAGGGAATAATCATTAAATTCGACCTCTCAAAAACAGAATATCGTAATAGTTCTGTTTAGACTCACCGCATATTTACACCTTTTTCTATTCACTCCTCGTATGTTCATTTGTCTTTTTATCTAGGGTTACTTATTTGATATTTATTTGTACCTTAGATATTCTCGAATCTGATTTTTTGTGTATCTGCATAGGTGAGATGGAAATCGTTAGCATTAGTCTGTCTAGAAGAAGAAAAGACTCCAAAATAAAATAATAAATAAAAAACCTTTTTGAAAACAAACTTTTATTTAAGTCATGTACTAAAACTAGTTACGGTATTTATTAAGGTAATGCAATACCAAATGTTAGTACCTCTATACATATTTAACATTAGTAGATACAAATCAAAATATACGTACTTACTATCTTCATCACTGAAAATGGATTCGTATTTTCTTGTGAATTGTTTTTATAAAGCTTGTCGCTCGAATTGTTAAGAAAATACATACGTCGGTAAGTACATACTTACTAATCACAGCCCTATGAACATAATTGGTATTTACTTTTATGAACTTTTCGCGCGACAAGCATTTTGAAGAAAATAATTCAACAATACATACTTATGAAATTACTTTCTTGTGTTTTAGTGTTAATTAATAAATCAATAAATAAACTTTATTGTCAAAAAAGCCGTTACAAACTGCGTATGACCACGTGGAGAACAATAAATTAATTTACTCTCCGGAAGCAAGCAAGGGACCATCCTATCAATTCCGATCAAGGGCCCTAAGGCAGAGGCGGATTTAACATTTCAACATACTCGAAATGTTAAAACATAGTTTGACACGTTATAGTACTAACAAATACCAACACATATTGTATTTTATAAAACATAGAAAAGTCGTTTCACAAGTACGAATTATTATCAAGCTATAAATCATTCAGAAGGTATTGTTAATAATTTGTAACTATTAAATAACTCTAAATTCGCTAATAATTATTTCAATTAATATCGTCTTTAGCGTCTCGCAAGAGCCTAGCGAGTCTTTATATTTAAAAAATCCGCCTCTACCCGAAGGAAAATAGGAGAAAAACCCGAGCCAGGATGGGGCTACAGAATTAATGTACACAACCGTGTCAGGGTTGAGTACATATACAACTAAATTTATATGAATTCTTCTTCTTCAGTTTGCTCTACAGTCCCAAATGGACCTTCGCCTCCTCGACAAGCCTCCTCCATTTTTCCCTGTCTTTTGACGCCAACTTCCAGTTCATAATCCTGGCTTTCTTCAAATCTTCCTCCACACAATCCCACCATCTACTTCTTGGTCTTCCTCTTGTCCTCACTCCATCCAGTTGGCCATTTACCACCTTCTTTACAGTTCTGCTCTCATCCATCCTATTAACATGACCCAGCCATTTCAATCTACTTACTCTTATGTACGTGACAACGTCAGTATCTTGGTACAACTGCGCTATTTCGTTATTATACCGTACTCTCCACTGACCATTCTCCTTAACCCCTCCATAGATTCTCCTGAGAATTTTCCTTTCAAAGATTTTCAATCTTTCACATACTCCTTTTGTTAATGTCCATGTCTCAGCACCGTACATAATCACCGGTCTTATTAGTGTTTTGTATATCCTAATTTTGGTTTGGCGTGGCACGATATGGTTTTTAATTAATGGAAGTAGAGCAAAATATGCTTTATTAGCATTTGTAATTCTTCTATCTATCTCCATATTTATTTCATTTCTAGCTGTAAGCAACGTTCCCAGATAAATAAATTCTTGTACTACATCAAATTTATGTTTACCAATGATAATTTTGGTATCTTTGATATTTTTCCTTCTGGAGACTGTCATAAATTTTGTTTTTGCTTCATTTACTTTCAGACCAAGCCTAGAGGTATATTCTTCCAACTGGATGAATTTCTCCTTCACATCCTCCACTCTCCTCCCTGATATCACTATATCATCCGCATACGCTAGTATTTGGTGTGTTCTATACAGAATGTTCCCACGGTAGTCTATTCCAGCCATCCGAAACGCTATTTCCAATGCTACGTTAAACAACATCGGGGCTACACTATCTCCTTGTCTAAATCCTGTTTCAAGGCTTATTTCTTCCGATATATTTACACCTGTTTTAACTTTGGCTTGGTTCTCTTCATTCATTAGCTTGCACATCCCTACCAACTTTTTAGGTATTCCCATCTCATGCATCTGATCCCACATTTCTTCTCTCCAAATACAGTCGTAGGCGGACGTAAAATCGAGAAATAGATGGTGTGTAGTAATATTTCTTTCCCAACATTTGTCCAATGTCTGTCTCATAATACATATCTGGTCTATTGTTGATCTATCCGACCGAAATCCACACTGATACTCTCCAATCAGCTCATCTACATATGGTTTGAGTCTATAACACACTATTTTAGACAACACTTTGTAGCCTGTGCAGAGTAAGGTGATGGCTCTATAATTGTCACACAACGTTTCATCCCCTTTTTTGTGTATTGGATTAATAATTCCACATTTCCATTCCCTCGGTATTACTTCCATTTCCCAAACTTTCGTAATCAGTTGGTGCATAATTTTCATCATCGCATCCCCACCACATTTATATAATTCACTCTGAATTCCATCGCATCCTGGCGCTTTACCACTATTCAAGCTTGCTACAGCTTTTTTAATTTCTTGTACCGATGGTGGAGCTACGTCTGGTTCCGCTGTTTGGTATTCCCCATGTTTCTCATATCCCCTCATACTTCCATCCTCTTTGTACTGAAAATGATTCGCGTAGTACTCTGCCCATCTACTCGAAATTTTGTTTCCCTCCGTTAGAATTGTTCCATTATGCGCTCTAATGATTACTGCTCTAGGTTTGAATCCATTCTTGATGTATTTGACTTCCCTGTACCATTCTCTAGCTTCTCCGCAATTGTACTTTTCCTTAATATTTTCCATCTTACTATCCCACATTTGTCTCTTTTTCTTCCTATACAGCTTGTTACACTCCTTTCTTTTTCCTTTATATGTTTGTTCGTTTTGTCTTGTCGGTCTTCTCCTGTACTTTTCACACGCCATATTCCTTTCATGGAGAGCCTTTCCACATTCTTCATCAAACCACTCATTTCTTTTCGGTCTTCCCTCCTTCCCTAGCACCTTCCCCGATATCTCTACTATGCTTCCTCTTACATTTTTCCACACCTTTTCTACATTTGAATCATTCTCATTGATTTTCAGGAGTGCATTTTCTAGCTCTTTACAATATTTCTCCTTGTATTCCTTATTTTCTAATTTTTTAACATCCCATTTCCCCATTTCACTTTTCTTTATTTTTGGTGTCTTACTAACTTTCAAATTAACTTTGGCCCTTACTAGAAAATGGTCCGTTTCTATCTTTGCTCCCCTCATACTTCTTACATCATTTATATTCTTACAGTGCCTCCTGTCTACCACTACATGATCTATCTGATTCAAATATCGGCCGTCAGGTGATCTCCAAGTACCCTTGTGACATCTTTTGTGTGGATACCATGTATCTGAGACCGCAAGGTTTTTACCATTGGCTAGATCCACTAACCTTCTTCCGTTATTGTTAGTATTTTCGTGTATGGTATACGGTCCACATGCTGGTAGCACATAACTTTCCTTGCCCACCTGGGCATTGAAATCCCCCAATATGACTCTCATGTCATATGATGGTATAGTGTCGATGACTCTCTCTAATTCAGCGTAGAAAATCTCCTTTACATCATCCTCCTTCTCCTCTGTAGGAGCATGTACAGATACAAATGTAACATTATAAAATTTCATCCTAAGTCTAATGAGACAAATTCTTTCATTTATTAACCTATAATCTATCAAACTGTGTTGTACCCTACCACTTAAATAGAACCCTGTGCCAAATTCATGTTTTCCTTCTTCTTTCCCACTATATACAATTGTGTATTTTCCTTTAGATTCCACACCCTTCCCGATCCACCTAATCTCTTGCAGTGCACATATATCCATTTTAAACTCTGTCATTTGCTTTTCTAGTTCCTTTACCGCCCCCTTTCTGTATAATGTTTTAACGTTCCAGGTTCCAATATTCATTACCTTATTCAATTGCCTATTTCCGTCATACTTGGGATTCCATTTCCGAGGCTTCTGAGTTTTCCTAACCTTAACATTTTTTACAGAGATAGGGTGTCAACCTAAACCTAACCCCCTGAGATCCGGAGGACCAATGATTTTTGGTCGAGGTTTACTCCCCTAGGGCGGTTGGTTCCACTACACCTACAGAGGCCCCCCTCCCCCTTGGTTTTCTGTCAGGGTTTCCTTCCCTTAGCCTATGGCTCCCGTTTGAAGGCGCCGGAGACTCGCCTTTCGCCTGTTCTCGTTAGCCACAACACAACTTGGCTTAGGCAACCGACTCGCATCCGCTGCCATCTCCGATGAGATGGCGCAGAGTCGAGAAGGTACCCATGGCCACCAGCATCTCAGAATCTTAAGCTAAGGTTCTGAGAGCCACATGTTGTGTTGCCCAGGGGTCCCCACTAGGAGGTGAGAATCAGACTTGACTGACAGAGCCCTATTTAACGGGACAGCATGCAGGCACTTAACGGTATACACTTATAGGCATTGTGTATCCCACCTGCGCCATATCAGCCCATTGACCCCCAAATTTATATGAATAATAAGACATATTACTAGCATGCAGGAAAATATTTTTGAAATTGTTGTCAGATATTTTGAAAGTACTACAACAATGGCGTGATAAAGTACAAGACGGCTTAATTTTTATTTCAATAAATTCTTTTACAGTGTAGAAGGTATCTTTTAACTGCAGATTTTAAGAGATTCAATTTAAATATATATTTTATAGTTTTGGACAGGGAATTATATTGAACGATTCCCGAATGATACGACCCTTTTTGGCAAAACGCGGTTGACACTCTCGGACGATGAATATTATTCCTATTGCGAGTATAGGTTCGTGAACAAAACTGTTTTGAATGAAACAAGGGTAATGCTTCAGTAATTCGGTCTTCATGATTTCGATAAATATAAATGCAGGGGAGTGTTAAAATATTTAATTCCTTGAATAAAACTTTACAAGAGATTCGGGGGTTAGATTTACAAATTATCCGAACTATCCTCTTTTCAATTCTGAAAGTTCGGACGCTCTGCCCGGAATTGCCCCAGAAGATGATGCCGCATCATAAGTGGGAGTAAACATTTGCAAAATATACGCAACGGGAAATATGTTATTTTACGTACTTCTGAGAAATAGGAATCAAACACATTTGCGATGTTAAGTGGATTTGATACGATTTTGCCATCGTTTAGTAGGGAAATGTTATCTTCGCGATATTCAGATGACGTGTAATTTTTAACACTATTCCACATGGATTTGGTCCGGTTGTTCGATTTTAGTATTTGCCTGTCAATTTCCATAAATTTCGTTGCATAGACTACTTTGGGAGAATGTCTTATATTTACGGAAATAATCATGGAATTCGTGTGGTTGCATATAGAGTGTCGAAAGATAATATAATGTTTTTGGAAGAAATTCTTATCCCCAGGGTAATCCATCTATTGTATTTCTTTGTGTTAATTAATTTGCGTTTTATTGGAAAGCTACAGTTGCAATGTTTTAGGAATGTTGAAATAAATACATTGAATTTGTCGTCGGTGTTTTGGCAATTGTAAACATCTTTCCAAGTTTCCTCACGCAAATATTTTGTAAATGTGGCTAAATTTGTGTCGTTAAAGTGTCTAGAATACTTGTAATTGATTTTAAGGTTTCAGTTTATCTTCAATGGTCAACACTTGCGCAAGGTGATCGCTGTATCCGGCACAAAACACTTCAGAGAAATAAGAGATTTCATTGTTGACAATAATCTGATCTAGCAATGTTTGAGATGAAGTGGAGAGGCGAGTGGGGATGTTTATCGTAGTTACAAGGTTGAAGGAGTCGATAAGATTCTTGGACCGATTTATCGGTGAATTTGCATAATCAGTAGCACTTCGGAATTCTATGTTGAAATTACCACATACAACGATATATTTTTTGGATTTACGTGTAATACGTTTTAAAATAATCTCAAAAATCCGAAAAAATATGTCAAGATCTGATTGAGGTCTATAAATACATAAAGCAAATGTCGGTCAAATTAACAGTAGAAAATTCAAACACGCTATCAACGCAAAAGTTCTCGTAGTTTGACAATTGAGGAGATAAAATATTATTACGAATGTAGATACACGTACCTCCGTGGGGATATTTTCCTTTAAAATTTTGCCGACAGTAAGAACTTGCTAAATAATAATTAGAAATAGCAGTATCGTTGATGTGTTTAGTTGAAAGTCAATGTTCTGTGAGGCATAGCAAATTGAATGGATTTTCGTGTACTAGAATTTCAATTTCTGTCAATTTGTTTGAAAGAGATTGGACATTATGATGAAGTATTATTATTTTATTTTCACAAAGACTTTGTGATTTTCGAAAAATGGAATCGAAGTTAGATCGTGGAGGGGAATATGAATTTGGTGCTTCTAGTCCCTGATCAAGCCCGCACGCTGCACCCGAACGCGATTATCACCTTCGAGTACCACATCGTACTCTTGAGCGCAAGTAGTAACTGTGTATGGGTGCGGAAAGAGATGTGGATGTTGGAATAGGTGAGGGTGAGTGAGATGAGGAAGGATGAGGCGATGAGGGCTAGTGAGTTGAGGAAGGAGAAGGAAGATCAGGAACAGGGGAAGAAATGGGTATGGAGATGGGAAGCGGGTGGTGATGAGGTAGGAGCAGAGGGAGGTGGAAGAGGGTGAAGGAGCAGGAGGAAAATGTGAGGTCAGATGTGAAGTTAGGAGATAACCGAAGTGATGTTTTCCAGACGATCTCAGGTGTAAACCGTACTGGGTAAAGTCCTTGGCAGTCAGGTGTGGTTACAAATTTACAAAAATGTGATTTTTGTGTCTGCCAGGTGTTGTTTTAGGGAGATGTTTGCCAGGTTAATTTCGTGGTTTATTTGTGGAACGCTGAAGCAGACTACAGAGAGCTATGTTTGCGTGCTGAGAGGCCATTTTTAGTACTTGTAGACGTTCAGACGAGTTGAAATGACTACCCAAGTTAATATCGTTCTGTCTATCTATGATGATTACTGTGTCCCGCTCTGTGAGTTTTTTAGTGTAGGTGTCCAGTTCTCGAATAACTTCAGTCAAACGAGCGTGTAACATCGTGGCCAGTATAGATTTTGAAATAACATTTTCAAGCACTGGACTCGCCGGAAATTCCAAAGGCGATTAAGAGCCATGCCCGTCGCCGACCAAACAAGGAAAGGCGCGCGTTAAGACCTCTCGTATTGTGAAGAGATTGACCAGTTCCCATCTACTTCTCAAAACTGAGATGAACGCCCAGAGAAGGAAAATAAGTGTGTATGGAATATTTCAGCAGTTGACAGAAATAGTTTTCATCCGAAAAGGCAGTTTTTCTCGGAAGCTGAGAAGTGACCAAGCCGAGGTGGGGTGTTGGGAACGGGCGAAGAGGTAGTCACGTGACCTCCGCCTCAATATATATTGGAGGGATTTCAGCTCCTAAGTGACTTTTATACTGGAGGCTTTCAGACTTTGATACATGTGCTAAAGCGTATAGAAGTACGCAAGTTATTTAATATGTAACTTGGTGAGTTTGGTCGTCAGACCACTGAGAATTGCTGCGGTAATTCTATTACTAGCATAGGCGCGAATAACATAGCTTAGAACAGTTATTTATTTCGAGATAGCAACTTGGAACTTTTTGAACTTCGGATAATCTGGGTAGATTTCCGAGTTAATTCATAACACCATTAGTTATAACTGTGAGTAATTATTGCTTTTAGATAGCAATATCAAGTAATAACAAGTTCAAACTTGTATTTATGATTTGTGAGTTTGTCTACATGTAAATATTCAGAGCTTTATTTAATTTAAATTAAATTAAATGTTTTATTGTTATTACTCGTGGGTTTGATTGCTTGGGGAAACCAAGCTGGTGGCAGCGAACTCTACCATAAAGGTTGTGGTTTATGGTTGAATCCCGCTTCTCCACCAAAAAGCTTACGCACATCGGATATGGGCTTGTGGTGTGCCGTAACAGAGCGTTTGGCTTAAAGAAACCGGAGACAGAACTGTCTGGGAAGCAATCCACGCAAAACGGAGGACATGTGAAGACAGTGTGAATCAGCTAATAGGAGCACGTTTGATTTCTACGTGGAAGTGTTGGCTTCATATCGGGGTAGTACTACTTTACGAGGTTTCGGCCGGCTGTGCTTACCAGTGTGGTTTGTGAACAAGTTTGGGCACGGGACGAGAGGGGATGAAACCAGTCTTTTTTGTTCGGCTTTACGGCTCGTCGACATCGAGGTCATTAGAGCCCTAAAATTTTGTGCAGGTAGGGAAAATGCAGTTACGCACTAAGAAGAGCCAACATGACTCTCCCCGCGTGTGGGACTCGCCGAATGACTCAACCATACCCACTAAAAACCCTCCTGAATTACAATATATCAAGGAAGTAGGAGGAAAATAAAAGAGACCCGAACCCTCGCAACCTAATAGCGTTGTGATAGAAAAGAACAAGAGGTGACCAAGGGAGGTCAGGAAAGAGAAAGGAAGGAGCCTTACACAAGTGGAAGTAATGCCAGACTCAGCTCGGGGCCTCGTGTTTGCCAATCACGTACTTACTAGATGTAAGTCCCCTGGGGGATGAAACGAGTAAGTAAGGGAGGAAACTGGGACATGTCATCTAACACACTTTACCTATTTTGAGTGAAGAGTTGGGATGGTGCATTTGTATTTGATCGAACCGGGTGATAGTAGTTGGAAGGACGGCGACAATTCCTGCCTGTAGTCCAACCGCCGATCGTGTTCTTACTGACCTGTTCCAGCGTACTGATCCGTGTGTCAATATAATGTACCAAGTCATTGTACGCCTTGTGAAGGTCAGCTTTGAATGCGTTGAGGAATGTAATTGTGTCCATTGTTGTGCGTTGGTTAGCAACTTCGCGACAAAAGCAAATGAGTACACAAGAACTGACAACTAACAGTGAGAGATATTTGTATAATAATATATTTATTACTACGGAAATTGCAAATGAGATATTACATAAATAAGTAAATAAACAAACCGACAACTAAAATGATAGGAATAATAATTTAGGACGACAACTGCAGATAAATGAATTCGACAATAACTAATGCAATATTACGTTAGAGTGTAATGAATAACTACAAAAAGAATCAAGAAAACAAATGGTAAAATATTGGAATAATTCTATCTACGGCGACGAAACTTGAGCGGCGCAACAATAGAGTACGTTATTTATAAGTTAGAAATTATGTAATAGTATACGCACCAGAAAATCTAAATACACCAAAATAATTAATATTAATGCACCAAGAAGTTAAATTTATGGTTTCGTTTGTATATTTACGTAAACTTCATCACACCTTTGAATAAAGCACTTGAATGAAAACAATATGAAATTATATTCCATCCGTTAGCCTTGAAAACCTTAGGAAATGGTTTTAGTGTTTTTTCACTTAACACTCACACAGTACAAAGAATGTTACACTACAATGAAAATTAGGATCTAAATACAACTACTGAATCACAAACACCCGAAATTTTTTTTAGAAAGATTAAACTGAAAAATAGAGAGAGCACATTCACGACTGCAGCTAACGCCAGGAGCAGGCTAGCCAACCTCCAATCGTTACGATTTATCAACGAATTATCAATAATACGAATATATCAGTTATGAATTATCAACAATACTTTCCGAATGATTTATATTTTGACAATAATACGTACTTGTGAAATGACGTTTCTGTGTTTTTATAAATACAATATTTTTTGGCATTGTTAATACTATAACACGCGTCGAATTATTTTTTATCGTTAGGTGTATGTTTAAATGTTAAATCAACCTCTTCCTGAGGACCTTCGATCGGAATTGATACGAGGGTATCTTGCTTGCTTGCTTCCGGAGAGAAAATATTATTGTCCTCCACGTGGTCGTATGCAGTTTGTAACTGTTTTTGACAAAGTTTAAAGTTCAATATGAAATCATTTTCAGCGATAAAGAAAGTAACTATGTTTAGTTTTATTTTTATCCACTAATGTTAAATATGTGCAGAGGTACTATCATTGGGTATTGCATTACCTTAATAAATACCTTGACTTATTTAACTTGTTTTAGTATATGATTTAGATAAAAGCTTTTTCTGAAAAAGGTTTTTTCTTTATTATTTTATTTTGGAGTATTTTTTCTTCTTGATAGGTTACAGACCGATGCTAACGATGCCCATCTCACCGATGCATATACAAAAAAAATCAGATTCAAAAATATCTAAGATACAAATAAACATCAAATGAACAAACAAGAAGTGGATAGAAAACGATGTAAATATGCCATGAGTGTAAACACAAATGTTTCAATACTAACAGAAATAAAAATAAATTGAAATGAAAGTAAAAGATACGTGCTCCGTGTAATCTGAGAATAACGACGTAAATATATTTGTGAAGAAAGTGAGAATTACGCGGATTCGTACAAGAATAAATTCAAACATACATGAATAATATATGTTGAATACCGATTTAGAATTTCCTGGTCACCAAATTTCATGCTTTATTAGGGGTGCTAGGAGATTATTCCGCATTACGGATAACACTATTTCTTCAGCGACCTCAAAAATGTATTCATATCCAATTTCGACTGTTTCTATTTCTTTTACTCATCACCCCATTTCCATCCCTTACCTAAGACGTGCCATGGTTGTCGTATTTCCCGTAGGGACTTAATTTAGACTTACACGTTATCAGAATGTCAGCAGTTTCTTCTTCTTACATCCTATTACTCCGCAGTGGAGCATAGTGTGTGGAACTTTCCATCTAGTACGGTTACGGACTATAACCTTAACTTCTTTCCATGTCATACCACATTTCTCCACATCCCCTTGGACGGATCTCCTCCATGTACCACTCGGTTGCCCTCTTCCTCACTGACCATGTGGGCTCCAGTCCAGCGCTTGTCTCTCAATTGCATCGGCAGGCTTTCTAAGAAAATGACCTATCCATCTCCATTTTCGTTTTTTTAATTTGTTTCCTGATAGGTTCTTCTTCAGCCAATTTCCACATTGCATTATTTCTTATTTTTTCAGGCCAGTATATCTTACGGATTTTCCGCAAGCATCTATTAACAAATGTTAGCAACCTAGATTGTGTGAAGGTATTCCATTTCCATGTCTCTGCTCCATATAATAAGATGGATTTAACTACACTTCTGAAGGTCTTCATTTTTGTTTTCTTTGAGATACACTGGTTTGTCCAAATAGGATACAGATTTTTAAATGCTGCATTGGCTTTGTGTATTATATTGAGAACATCTTTATCAGAACCTCCAGTTTTTGATATAACACTACAAAGGTAAACAAACTTATCAAAACTCTCTATTTGTTCATCTGCCAAATTCATTTGTCGGTTAGTTCTTGTATTGACTCTAAGTTCTTTCGTTTTAGAGACATTCACTTTGAGGCTGTGCCAGAGGTTTCCTTGCACAGAGAGTCCACTTTTTCCTTCATATCACTAAACGCTGGGTAGGTAGACACAGATCGTTGGTATAGTGAAGATCCCCCAGCATCTCCATAAGGGTCCATTTAATTCCACGGTTTGATGTTGTTGCCTTCTTCATTACATCAAGTACCAAATAGAACAGAAATGGTGATAAAATGGATCCTTGAAGAACACCAGATGTTACATGAATTGGTTTGAACAATTTTCCATTGTGGATTACCTGGCAGGTGTATCCATTGTATATGTCTTGTATAATATTTACTATTTTTGGTATTCCATACCCGTTTAACACCTTCCAGATATTTTGATGAACGAGGGAATCAAATGTCTGTTCAAAATCAATGAACATAAGTGGTTCCATTCTATGCTCTGTTCTACAATTATACGTAGGTTGTTTATGTAATCCACGCACCTACGGTTCTTCCTAAAGCCTGCTTGTTCCTTCCGTAGCTTCATCTCCAATGAGCCTTCAATTCGGTTTAAAATAATTCTCGACAATACTTTCCTGGGTACTGACAACAGCGATACGCCTCTCCAATTTTTACATTGCGTTTTGTCAACTTATTTTAGTTACCAATCCAATCTTCCGATCAGCTGGCACTTTTTCCTGCATCCACACTTTCTTAATAAGGGGATGTAACATACGTGTTGTCGTGTCAATGTCAGCTGTGAGTATTTCGGGGCGTATGTTTTCTTTTCCCGGGGATTTCCCATTTATATATTTTAGAGCTGCCTTAACTTCTTTTTGACTGGGGCATGCTGTACTGAAATATGATTCTATCGGGTGAGAATTATCATTTCCGCTTAGAGCTATCATTTCCGTCAACTATTGTAACCGATCCGTTCAGCAAGTCTTGATAAAATTCTGACCATCTGTTCATCTGGTCGTCTTCTCCTGTGAGCAGTGTACCCTCTTTGCTTTTTAGTGAGTAGATGTACTGTTTTCTTCCGCCAGACAGTAACCGCGTTATTCGATAAGTCGTCTTTACCTGCAGCCTCCTCAGCCTGTTCTGCAACATCATTCACCCATTTCCGCTTATCTCTCCCTGCACTTATTTGAAAAGATTTGTTAATTGAGTTATACTCTGCAGTGTCAGCATGCCGTAAACTAGTCACTGATGTCATTTCGGATAATTTTAACATGTTAGTCTCTTCCCAAGAGATGTTAGATATGTATAGGGGCGGATCATGAAATTAGGCGTCATCCAAAATATCACTACCAGTTTCCGAGGTCCGAAATCCATGATCTTAACACTAATATCGCCATTTTCGATTATATTTACATTTCAGCCCCTTTTCATCTCTCTTGAGGGTTTTTATTTCTGATGGAGGAGATGATGGTGGTCTAGTGGTAGCTTCTTCGCTGTCATGATCCCGCTTAGCTATAGAGCGTGCGTTCAAACCCTGCTCGACCGAACAAGGTGAGGTTTTCTGCTGGGGTTTCCCTCACCTACTCCAGACAAATGTCGATTCGGTACCATTAGTTCCCTCGCTACCCAACATCTCTCCTTCCCAATTCCCTTACCCAAGTCCAACGTTTACGTGGAAGAGCGGGCCTCATTATCTGAACCTCGCCGAAAGGCATAAAATAAAAAAAATATGTGGGCTTAAGTTGCACTCAGAGTGTGTCTTTTCTTCAGCGGTCCCAAAACTGATGTATTCAACACCACTTTGTCATTCTTATTTACTTTTACCTCCCACCTCTTTGACCATGGGTACGGCAATATCTCTCATGTAGACTGAATGCGTCTTTATTCACCTCGACGGTATCTTATATTGTTTTTTTCTACAATTTTTACTTATTAACCCCTTCCCACCTCCCTAGTGGTGTCGGGGATGTCTTATCGCAACAGTATTCACTGTCAAATAGTCAGTCATCTGTGTACAAGTTTGACTGAAATAATTCCACTATTATGGTGGGATATACACTCATAAATACAAACTCCCATTTCTTCCTGTTAGGGGTAGGTTTTTGAAAATCTGAACCATTATCATGTATTGACATGGAAACCACACATATATGTAAAACTTCAGTTAGATCGGTTTGGGGTAACTGGTTTTAAGTGGAGTTGCAAGATTTGGCCCAAATATACTAACTAAAAAGTGAAGTTAAATGAAAGCTTGTAAAATACAGCATCTTGTAATATCTACACATTATTTATTTTTAACATTTATAATAGCACAAAAATACGATGTTATCAATTTATCATTACGAAAATATCGTTAATTATTTTTAAATATAAAAATCATTCAGAACTCAAGTAAATAATAATCGAAATAATGCCGCCCCCAAATCTTGCTGCTCCGAGGCCCACGTCCTGTGGGTCAATATCGTTTTTATGAATAATATTGATTCAATATTAATCAATATCATTGACGTTTCATAAATATCATTGAATTGGTATAAAGGTGTTCTATAGATGTGAACTTAATGGTCAATATACAAGTCCCCCACTGCCCGAAGGAAATCAGCAGAAAAAAAACAGGGCCAGGAAGGGGTTACAAAGATAATCAGTGATCTTTATAATAACTATAAAAGAGCTTCATTGTATTCAATTCAAAGAGATATTATACATATTTATACACAATATCTAGCCACGACAACGCGTCTTTTAGGACGGTGCAGATTAATTACGCGCTCGAACATCCATTTGCACCGAAAACGTTTCAGCAGCATCATACGCTCTTCGTGAGGGCCAACTTTGCCGGAGTTGGTAACACAATATCTTAACAAGGTTTTTGTGCAAACATAAAAATTTGTGAACATAGTATTACATTCCTGGATAAATCATTTCCCACTCGAATAATAATAGTGCTCCAGGTTCTTTTTTATTGTGCCACAATCCAATGGTTTTTTACTGTTTACAATTATCTGGCAAAATCCGCGTTTTGTCAACAACAGACTGCAGAAAAGACTAGACTCTGTTTCAAAAACAAGTTTGAGAAGGAACTGATGGTTATTAGGCTCTGACCTAGGGAGTCTTATTACTACAATTGTAATATAATTAACCTCGAATTTAGAGTAACTATTAAAGCTAATAGTTAAGAATTATAAACAATATTTTCTAAAAAATTTAAAGATTTGATAGTAGTGCCTACTTGTTAAATATATTTTTTGTGATGTTTTAAATATAAAATTGTTGGTATTATGTTGATATAACATGTAGCTAACAATTTTTATTCTTATGTTATGTTGGCGCAGAAATGATAAATCCGCCTCTGCCTTAGGACCCTTGTTGGGAAAAGATAGGATGGTCCCTTGTGTGTTTCCGGAAAGAAAATTAGTTTATTGTCCTCGGCTTGGTCATACCCAGATATTACTGCATTTTGACAATCAATTTATTACTTTAAATTTACTATGATTTGTGAGCTGCCCTGGGTGATCTGGACGGTTATAAACAGGTGTCTGTTTAACTCCACAAACCCGATGAGCTTCGTCCGGAAGAGATGGCTCTTTGACCTGCTGTCGATACCCCGTCATTCCTCCATGATAATTGTACAAAGTCTATTCTATGAAGAATGAGAGTTGTTTTGATAAGACGTTTCTCTCTGATGCGATATGCATATCCCATAAACACATCTGAGCTAATCTTCATCTGCGATGCCAAATTACTTGAACGTGACTATTATTTTCGAAATCCTCATAATACAAGCTACGAAGAAAGTATCATCCTCAGTATCACTGTGCTTTTAGTAATATAAATTGTGCACTGTAGTTGGAAGAAGTTGGATTCAGACAACAGGATGATTTTCTATTCACAGGAAGAATACCGATCTTTCTCTTCTTTTTATTGTATTACTTGTAAATGGGAAATATTGAAGCTTATCTACATAGAGCGATAGGAGGTAGTAGGTGGGTGGCAGGCTATTGTTAGTTGGTGGTTTTACCAACAACTTGGCCCACGTGAGAGGTTTAGTAGAAGTAGTTAGTAATAGAAATATTGATACTAGGAGTAGGTGGATAGAAAAAGGAGGATTCACTTTTCAGTAGTCACAGCTACATGAACGGGGACATTAATGTAAAAAACTACAAATTTTGTGTGGCCCCGATGGGAATTGAACCCGGGATGACTTGGTGATGAGCAAATACGCCAAGACCTTAGCCACCAGAGGAATAGACCAAAAGTGTTATCTAGTGGAATAAGTCAAAAGTAAAAAAAGGCACGACACACCTGGCAAATAAATAAATTTAGAGTCAAAAAAGCAGTACTAACTGCACATGACCACGTCGAGGATAATAATACAATTTACTTCTCGAATATATTATATCCATCACGGCTTGTTACGACTTTTTTTATACCATCTATATCACTCATCCCCATCAACAGCCACATCTCCAATCTATACTCCTGCACACCAGGTACATCCTGCTTATTTAAAGCATCAAAGGTCATTTTGATGTTGTTGTGGACGAGTGATGTTGAGGTATAGCAATATTGTAACAAGCCCTGATGCAATCGAACAATGTAATGACAGAGGCCACATCCACTCCCATTTGGATCTCAAATTAAACATCAAAACTGAAATTGACAAGAGAAAGATTCGTTCAGATATTGCCAACTACTTTCGTCTAATAAATTGATGATCGATACGATTAGTAAAAGTATTAGCAAAAATATTCCTCCACCAAATTTAAATTATAGGCACACATAAACTTTGAATGCTCTGAGTGGATTGGCCCTAGAAGATAATGCCGTACCGTATGTGAGAATATACATTTGCAAAATACACGCAGCGAGAAATGTGTTGACTAACAATATTGGCTAAAATTCGGAATGCATAGCATATTTTGCTTAGTTTGGAATTCAAATAATTAATATGGCAATTCCATTTGAGGTTTTCCTGAATAAGAAACCCTAAAAAATTTGTTATCTTGACTGATTTTATTTGGGTTCCGTTTAGCGAAAGGGATGTAGGAGGAAGAGAGATCGTTGCACTATTGTGAAATTACGTAGATACTGTTTTTTCAGTNAGCACAAGTAAGTGGAAGCAGTGCCTCACTCAGCTCGGGGTCCCGTGTTCGCCAAACACGTACTTACTAGATGTAAGTCCCCTGGGGGGTTGACATGTTTAGATAGTAGATTTGTGTCATCAGCAAAGAGAACGATTTTGCAAATGGGAGTGGTGGATGACATCATTTACGTGCAATAAAAAGAGGATAGGGCCTAAAATTGACCCTTGAGGATCTCCGCAAGTAAGTGGCGTTGTTTCTGAAAGGTTATATTGACATAGTTCATTTTCATCATGGGAAATTTCTACTTCCTGATGCCTATCTTTCAAGTAGGAAGTTAGCCATTGATGTGTCAATTCACGGACGCCATATGAGTGCAGTTTTGGGAGAAGAATTTCGTGATCGATTACGTCGAATGCTTTCGAAAAATCAAGAAAAATACCCTGTGGATTATCTCCACGGTCAGGAGAATTGGTTACATCATTTAGAAGATAAAATATGGCGCTATTAGTTGAAATTTCCTGAAAACGTGCTGATAGTTTGAGAGAATATTATTATGCGATAAAAAGTCTAAAAGTCTCTTATAGAAGAGTTTTTCTCATTGTTTACATGAGCAAATTGGAGATTCCGTATTAAAACTTAATGATTCTTCCTATTCACGGTACGAGGTTGGTAGCAGTTATTTTCGTTCAACTTCGGCTTCTTGATTGGACATAAAAAATAGCATGAGCGATCATTTATATATTTGATCGTCATTAAACACTTTTTTCACACACGCTTTTGGTTAACACCTAATGCAAAGCAGTATTTCAGCGCTGAAATTAAGATTAGTAATTTGAATTTAAATATAATTGTTAACCAACCTTGGTTGAAATATTTGATGTGATAAATGACTGCCGCTTCCGCCTAGATCGAGTTTTTGTTCTCTTATCCCACAGTATAAAATTCGTAAATTTCTGCGTCATTAGATTCTCCATTTAATAGTTGACATTTTTTCGACATCCGGAAACCTACTTAGATATTTCGAGGTATTTACCCGGCGAAAGTTTTCTATAAGATTACGTGTACCTTGTATTGTTACTATTCAAATTTGGAAAAGCAGATACCAAAATTTTAAACGACATATTCGAGAGTTTTTATTTCTTTCTTTTAAAAGAGATTTATAGGTTGTTGACTGGTGTCACCCAAACAACCATTGCAATTTAAATGTTGTGGCATTTAGGTGATACGTCCTTCACTCTCATCACCTGACGTTTGCAGTAGGATGCAGGATACGTTCGCGCGGGGCAATGATCCGCATCGAAGTTTATAGAGATGTGAATCTCGATTTATGTATAGGGTGCTCATGTGCAGTGATACCTCACTTTGACATTCACATATGGGTAACAGAAAATGACATAAGTTTATTTTCTACAGTTTTGATGTCGTTATCGTTAGGTTTTCAGTGTCGGAGAGTCCTATCTATCTTTTAATACGTCGTATTATCACACAGTTTTTGAGTTCGTTGGTTTAGTTTTACTATGATTCACTATTTTCAGCTTTATATAGGTGATAGGAAATCATAATTTTTTTCCGGTCGATTTTGAATGCTGTAAGAATCTGCACAGTGATAGGGCAAATGTACGCAAATGAAAATGTGGATCATTGCCCCTTGATACAGATTGCTCCCCCCACTTTACTTCTCTCCTCTCTTGTTCGTCTAACGGTAATACACAGTGTATTAGTAATAAACATTTTGATAAAATCATAATGGAAAACACAGTATCTCAGTCAGAACTATTTATTACATAAAGCTTGTTTTCGACCGCGTAGCGGCCATCTTCAGTACTACAAAATAAGAAAGGAAATACTGTAGCAGACTTTGTAACGTATAATCAATTAGTAAAATCAAGTGAATAACGTATTATAAGAAAATTTAAATTTGAAAAATAAGACATCTATTTTACAATTGTCAATACATGAATTGAAGTGTATATTAATTAGAAGATAATTGTTTATCAAGAAGTATCATATTAATATTACGGCTCTTTGCATTGCGGTTTGGAAGTTTCGGTATTGTTTACTTAATATGTTCTAATTCCCTTTATATCCAACAGCTGATCGAAAATATCAGACTTCTTCGAATTTCCACATCAAATACGAGTTTGAAATGGCTTTTGGAGCCCATCCCCGAACTACTACTGACCAGGTGCCTGCTCTATCAATGAATGTCCTGGTGGAATATTAGGTAGTAATGGAATATGTCCGCAAAAACCCTACCTAATCTGAATCATCGCAGCAGTGAACAATGAGATACCACCAAAGTAAATTAAGAAATTGATTATATAGCAGCATCGATATCCAGGTGACCAAGCTTCACCGGAATGAAAATTACGTATAGTTTGTACAAAATGGACTGTGGCGCACCCACGTGGAATGTTTAGGTGCTAAATCATCCTCCTCACCAGTGGAAAATAAATTAAAGTTTCCGCTGTACAAAACTTGAAAAGTTCATGTAAATAAATTCACTCTGGGCAATGCATATAAGTAATAAAATAATAAAAAAGTAACGAAACGTTCGGTTCGAAGTTTGGAGTGGAAGGGACCTCATAACCTTCGGGATGCACCCCCCTGCCCCCCCCCACTGAACAAAACACTGACTGGGTTACTGAAAATGTACGCATGGTTTCTCCTAAAACATCTAAATTAGTCTGTGCTATTTACAAAAAAAAAAAATCAAAGAAACACATTCTACTCTCATTCATCGCTTTCGAATGTTAATTTGAAAAAAGTATTCCTTAGTATGCGTCCAGAACACCATGTTCAAATTTTTCAGTTTTTTCAATCCACTTTGATTAATAAACAACGCAACGAATATTTTCAACCATTTAAAATTAAAATACTGAAAATTCCAGATAATTATTTTTAGGTAATTTATTTAACAATATTTACGTACGAAAGCGGAGATATCTCAATTATTTTGTAAAAGATGATGAAAGTAGTAGAACATGTCTGTAACGCTAACAACGAACTCCCGGAAACGTCTACTCCTTTGCACTCATGCTGATTCAAATAACGTAAAATTCTGTTTTTAGGTATTTCCTGTTTTTAGTTATTTCGATGAACAATATTAACATACAACATAGTAACTAAAATGCAGTGAAAATCCCGGAAATTCGAAACATCACCTTTCCCCCTAAATCATCCCTTTAAGTTTGGAATTTCGTAGAATCCTTTCTTAGTATGTCTCCACAATACAAAAGCAATACTAAAAAAATTAATCATTTCTTTGATCTTTTCCCGTCTGCATTAATTAACGTGCCAGTTACTCGCGACAATAGATGAACGTTTCTTCACATACTTAAAAGTGAAATATGGCAAATTCCAGAATCTTTTTAGATATTTAATTTAAAAATGTTTTTATTCAAAATTCGATAATTTCTCTATTTTTTCATGAGTTGTAAAAAAGCGAAAAGGGAAAAAGTTGCATTTCACCCTATTTTAAAATCGGAGTTTAGAAGTATCCTTTCATCGAGAGTCTAGACAAATAAAATGCATTATTCCGTTCAATTTTCGAGTTCCTAACTCTCATACTTTTTGCTTTGCGTGGATGAATGAGTCACTCAAGCATTTCATTCATTCATTCTCTCACACATTCAGGATAGCGAGAAATATTGTCTGTATATGTTCCTGTGCTCATGTTTACATATTATCAACCATCTGCCAAAAGTACAGACATGTTTGTCATAAATTTTCTTTCGTAAAATTTCCTGTGTACTTTCGACGAAATTCAAACGTTCAAGACAGATGGTAAATGATGTTTACCGGGTTGCATTTCTAAAGGCTTCTAAGTTCAACTGCAGAAGTACTTTGGTAAAGTAATTACATAATCAACAATGATTTAATGTCATATTTCTATAATATTTATTGTGAAAAGAACAGCATTTGCAATAACATAATCGAACGTCCTGATTAATCGGTAATCTGCACTATATACCATTATAATATACATCAGTTGCGATTTACAAAGAAGAGTGTACAACAATCAGATAAACTCCGGGTACTCAGTTACTTACAAATCAACGGGAAGAGCTTTGCAAAAATGGGAGTAACATCCATCATGGCTAGACTGCAGAGTTGACAGAATAATTAATTTTAAAGGATTTAACGGAGTCAAATCGATTTCAAATTTCGTTTACGCGTGGATCAGGTAGCTTATCGTACTCACAAGTATTGAACAAAACAATTGATTTTGTGGGCAAATTTGTAACGATTCCTCTTAAGTCAATATTACGTGAAAGCTTCACGTCATTTAAGAAAGAGTGGCAGGTACTTCAAACTTGGTACTTTGAACACCAGAAATGAAAGCAATTGATAAATTATGAAGACGCAATTGACAAGTTCTCGTCTCGAAATTGTAAAAAAAAATGTAAATATTAATTTACAGTCAAAAACGCCGTTACAAACTGCGTATGACCACGAGGAAGGCAACGAACTAGTTTACTCTCCGGAAGCAGGCAAAGGACCATCTCATCAATTCCGATCAAGGGCTCTAAGGCAGAGGTGGATTTAACATATCAGCACACTCCTAAGATAAGAATTAGTGTTATTTCGGTACATGTTTTTTTGTTGCAATACATTCGAAATAAACGATAACAAGACTACAGTGTTAAAAAGAACATAAAAACACCGCAAGTAACACCTTAGTTTCTCGTAGCCTTGAGGAAGGAAATTTCGTGAATGATCGAGTGAAGTGTCGGCTGTCGTAGACGTTCTTCATTCCGCCGCCAGGAGCGCTGGCCCCATCAGAGCTGGAGGAGAGCGGGGGAAGTGGCAGGTTGCGAGCGCCGCCGCCATGCGCTGCCCCTCCGCTGTCAGTCGCGAGGAAACCCGCTCTCGATCGACGCCACCACATCCAGCTGCGCCGCAACGCGTGCGAAACGCACGCCACCAGCACCACCATGCTCAAACACGAGTGACGACTACCACCACTGCGAGTGCGTGCTTGTGAGACCCATTCGACGTGAGTGCGCGAGTGTTTTGTTGTTGTTGCGTTTGAAGAAGAAGAACGCTTTGCTTGGCAGCAGTTGTTCCTCCTCCTCTTCTTCCTTGCGTTTGAAGTTCAACTGAAGATGGTGACGATGGAGGTAGTGCAGGTGGCGAGCATCGCGCTCTTCGCTGCTATTCTCATGATGGTGAGTGTCGCGCCTGCTCCAGCGTCGGAGTCTCCGACGCATTTTGGTTCTTTGAAGGTTATGATTCTGCATTGTGATATTCTGGAGATCAGCGAGAACTGTTCGAGAAATAAAACCAGAGTTACTTAAACCGTTGATCCGAAATTGGAGAATCTCACTACACAATTATGATTTTGACAGTGTATTAATGTGATTGGAGAATACCATTAACGTGAAAAACGTTTAGTATTTTTAATTAGACTTGACTACATTTTATTTAAAAATATCCACAAATAATTTCATATAATTAGGTGTCCCCATGTCTGTAAACTTAGTTTTTACATTTCACCAAAAGTTAGTTGTAATATAATAACATTTTAAATGTTTACATTAACTAAAAATGCGATTTTTTCGCAACATTATCTCCATATGAGAGAAAAGCGTCTCCCATGTTCGCTCATCATTTTAGTACAGCTGACAATCTATTCCAAACCAGATTAAACCAGAATTAGTTGCGTTTTGGTTGAAGGTCCTTAAATTGTTTAATATATGATGATGTTATGCTTTTTATTTGGGAGATGTTAAAACGAGTCACACCGAATTTCAATTTTTTAGCAAATATTTACATGTTTGTTATCGCCAAAAATTTGCATATCATCTACATTATGTGAGCACTTCTTTCATGAAAATATTTTGATTCAGTATTCCTCATACAAAAAAAATATCTCTAGAGTTTTTATTCTATTGAAATTTCTAATTTTCACAATTATTTAACCACAACATAATAAAATAATTCTTACATTTTTTAAAAATTTTCAGAAAATTAGTGTATAATTTCTAAAGTTGCTATTCTATCGCAAGCCATATTGCTTTGAACACACAAGCTCATTGGATATGATTTCCAAATCTAAAGAGTGATAAGGAAAGTTTGATGTTCACGATAAAAAAGTAAAATAACATAATTTGATGTTGTTTAGCTACATAGCTTCAAGAACTACGCTACTGAAGAATTTCATACGAATAGTAAATAATTTAAATATATTGCAAATGTTCGTTTCACCATTGTTTAGTACGATAAAGGAAATCCGAAAATCGGGTCAAAATATTTATAATTCCCGCACACAACAACAGTTTGACGACGTACCCGCGGGACACGCCTCTACTCGCCTCCCCCTTCCCTAATGATACCACATCCCTAAGACGCAATCACGCATAATACAGCATTAATATGAGAAATGATAAAAAAAATAGAAAATAATAGGCATATAATGAATGTTATATGCTGTAGATTCAGCCTCTTTCTCTCCCAATATTCTTCGCGCACACGCCACAGCTATTTACAAAAGTATTCTTAAACATTTAGTTATCTGAAAATTAACGAATCTGTCCTTTCATAATGTATTTCTTTTTGTTCAGAATCAAAATTATTAGTTCTACATGAAAGGAATGGCGTTTCGTTTTTCCATTTATTTGAACTAAAAGCGGTTGAAATGCAATTTGGACTATGCAAGGAACGGAAAATCGCCGTCAATAAAAGTTTCATAATACCGAGTCTTCCTCATACTGACGTTGATACTTGAATGAAATTTGTAGGTAAAACGAAGAAAAAGTTTTAGAATATTAGAAATGTATTTTCTTCTTCTTGAAATTGTTCTGTACCCACTTGAAAACTTTCTCGCATTTTATGGTAATTCTTCAATTCATAATCAATGAAAAGAGAAGGAATATCCTTAGATAAGTAGATGTATCGGTAACAATAGGGAGTTTGTTTTTCAATATGAAACGGAATATGAAAAACAACTATACTTTGACTCTAAAATTGTTCAAGCATTTAAAAAATGGAAGTTAATGTTTTCATCTGCAAGGCATGCGTGTAGGCCTAACGTGTGATGCTATTGCGTTTTTCGATGGTTAACTATAATTTTTTTAAAATCACACTACTTAGTTATTGTGGAGGACAACAAATAATTGTCTAAAATATTTTCTTATCTATTATACGAATTAGAAAAATTGAAAGAATAATTACGATTCATGCATTCATCGAAATATTAGATGTACAATTAAAGATTGTAAAATTCTTTTTACGTTAAAAAATATTCTAAATTCTGCTACACAATTTCAGTTTTTGTAAAGGGATCTTAAAGTGTAAATTTCTCTTTTTATTAACTTTTTACGCAGATTTATAGGTAAAAACGTGACAATGGTGTTATTTACGACTTTTTAAATATATTCTATATTCTACGTAATATGGAGGGGAAGAAGATTTTAAAAGGCATAAATAAACCGAGTATACGAAATCACAGGTAGTCACAGTCTTGTCAAACAGGCTATCTTGCATACTTGATTCAACGCTCTGTTTCTATTTAAATGCAACCATTACATAGAATAATTCTATGCAAAACTGTAGTTCTTTTGGAGCATGTAAACTGCATTAATTCAGGAGTGGTGATCCAGCGCTCGGCACTATACTATGTAATTGCCTATGATGGTTATCAGACAAATATAGTATGTAAACTTTATAAACTTGTTGCTATTTAGACTCTGCAGCTCCAAACACTCCAGTCTTTAGGAAAAGTTTCATAAAAAATACCTTTATAATAAAAAATATTTAAAAAGAAATGCTATTTGAAAAAATTCATCTTCAAATAACTGGGTATAAAATAGACTTGGTGCAAAACTTACTTTATTATATGCCAGAACATTAAAATATGCATTTCGTGTTGTTCTGATTTTGTTGTTAACAAAAATGGTGTTTTAAGTTTCATCTAAAATAGTATGAGCTTGATGCATCACCGTCCATTTTCATTTTTTATGAAACCTAGTGGTCGTAGTATTTTGACCCCGTGGGGGGCAAATTTTACGTTTTCCGTGATATGAGAAATTAACTGGGAAATGTTCAGGACCCTGCGACGGGTATGCGAGTGTAAGTGGTTTTAATTTTATTTATTAATTTAGACGTGGAATTAATGTCAGAAAAGAGATGTCTCTACGAAAATAGTTTTTATATTGATATAAATTATTGTTTTTTTTTAACCTAGTTCCATAGATTGAAAACTCTTTATTCAAACACCCGGCGGAACTTCACATCTCTGCAGGATCGGTTCAAGCATATTTGGTGCCCCAAGCAAATCAAAATATTACCGACGTCCTACATTATGAGGTTTACTTAGAAATTTATGTTATTAAATATTATCTTATGCGTTATCTGCTACTATCTAAAAACGTGTACCGTACACTACACTAGAAAATCATATTCATGTCAACATGATTATATTGATGTTCGTATAAAATATATCGATATTTAATTTTAAAATGAATGATATTCATTTTTTAAGTGTGTGGGTTACGAGACGCAAAAAGGTTATCTTCTTTCCCACGTATTACTGTTGCAGCTGATCCCATATCATTATCTGATTGTGAGGTAACCCCTAACGATCCCTTATACATTTCCTCGAGTCCTATAGAAATCAGTCTCGTGCGCAACATGGTATTAGTAAATAAACTTTATTATCCAAAAAGCAATTGCAAACTGTGTATGACCACGTGGGGGAAAATAAACTAAGTTACTCTCCCGTAACAAGCAAGGGACCATCCCATCAATTCCGACCAAGGGCCCAAAGGCAGTGGTGGATTTAAGTTCTACTTTAAAAAAATCAAATACGTTCTCTTATCAATTTATTATTCCATAATGAATCGTAAGCATAATGTGCAGTGAAAATTTGATATTAATAATGAGAGTTTTAAATGATATTCCCGCCTATGGAAAATCTACCAGTACTTGGAGGAAAAACGGGACCAGGTTGGGGCTACAGAGATAATGTATCCATCCGTATTTTAATGAGATTTCAGACTTTCTATTTAATTTATAAGTATTATTTTGGTAATGAATCCAAATGTGAGACAATTTATCGATCATGCCTCCTCAAATATCTGCTTGTGTTTCTTATGCCTGTGCAGTCCTGCACACTGTTCCCAAGCTCCTGCGATCGTTTGTTTCCCTGGGTCGATTCCGCACTTTTGACCCGACTCTGTTTCCGGAAGGGGCGTCGTTCCCTCGTGACGTCACGCGCTTCCGGACATGTGATTCGTCTCAGTTGCGTCATGTGAAGTTCTTCCCTCTCCTCTTCTGTTTCTCTTGCGGCACACAACTCCAGGGCCGTGGTCAGAAACCACGGGCCCCAGGACAAACCGTTCTGCTCCTCTCCTCCCCCTCTCCATAACTGTATACATTTTGGATCAATGTTCGCATATATTGTAATGATTGAATCCTTAGTACTACTAATTGAAAACTTGGACGGAGCTTGAATTTCGTTTCGGAGGGGGGTTAAAATTTGAAAATGGAAAACCAGAAAGTGTCCATAAGGAAGTAGTCTCTCTAATATGTGATCTTTCAGTAATTTGGTGACGTAACATGGTTTACGGGATAATAGTGTAAAGCGGAACGAAATTAGTAACCCGAGTCAGGCAGGTACGAGAAGACAGATAGGACGGAAGTGGCAACCTCATGTTCAAGAGTTTTACAGGTTCTCGTGTAAATCTCATGCACAAGAGGATTTACTCTGAAAAAAAAGAAAGATGATTGTACTCTGAAATAAGACATTCCAGAACACGTTTAATCTTTTAATTTCTTAAAACTCTTTTAGTCATTTTCAAGAAAAAAATATAAGTGCAGAATAAATCTTATACTTGTTCAAAAGTTAAACAGTTAAGACTTGCCGCGCCAGACCCCCTTGGGACCCGGGCCTCGGGGCTACAGCACCGACTGCCCTTTCCTCTCATCGGGCCTTCATAACACTTCAACCGTATAGGAACACTGAGAAAGATCAATGGGGATGAATTGTTGGACCGTATTATAATCATTAGTCCATGGTTGAAAATTCCAGAAATTTATCTACAGTGCGTCTGTAGATGACTCAATGAGTGTTTTACAAAAACTGTAAGACCTCAATGCGAGGACTTTACCAGTGGTCTTTATTCCAAATACTTCTCCTATGTCTGTCACAAGTAAAAAAGCACTATCTTCTATCCATCATAGTTTTTTAACATTTGTCATTCTTACCTATTATCTTGTACTAACCGAGTTCCCGCGGTTTTGAATTTTTTCCGCAAATATTCGTACTAGAATCTCCATTGGCGTATATTGAAAATGTCTGTCATATTGTGCAGTCAGAACAATTCTGAATCAAACGCGCATGATAAACAAAACAAAGAACATGAAACAGGCTAGCCAACAAGAAGTCGAGATGCGTGTTTATTAGTAAAAACAAGGAAATTTTTATAAGACGTTGGACGAGAATCTACGAAAGACTAATTTAATGCTTTCTTCCTAATCTAGTTAATATTCAGGTCCTCAAGTCAATTATTAACTTACTCCTATTACGTGTATTGTTCGTTTCTTGGTGCTGAAAGTTTTATGTTCATTCGTGTCCATAATTAAACTATTTTAACGGCCAAACACAGTCCCTGCTGGATGCGTGACATAATTCATGAATCGATGGGGAGAATCGTTCAGCCTGCAATGATTCCTTGGGTCATGGAAGACAAAGAGGAGCGGGAGCGAGCAGGAGGCGGTGCGCGGCGACCCGGAACCCGCTGCAGGCGCGGCCGACCGCGCGGATCGCTCGCTGCGGGGCATCCCCCCACCTCCACCCCCACACTCCTCCAGATGCGCGATCACGAGTTCAACTCCAGGGTGGCCTCGCCTTCGCCTCCATCTCAACGACAACGGAAGCGATTCTCGCTATCAAGATGAATCTGAGCGCCCGCTCTACATATTTCTACCCATTGATAAATAGTAGTGATGCATAAATCACATTCAATACGAGCTTATTATTGCTTCTTATTAGGTATTAACTATGACCAGTTGAAAATGGTGACAGGACGGGAATCAAACCCGGGATCTCTTGCTTTGGTCGCAGGGTGTCGATCGCCTTCCCCAATTATACACCAATTCCACACAGTACTCGTACAGGGTTCGAGTCCGCAATTTTCATCCGGCCGTAATTGTCACATATCTTCTACACGTGTAAATACACGGAAGAATTATACGACAAAACTGTTTCTCATTTTTAACTCGTAACTTCCTAGGACCTACTCGGGGAGGGAAATTTGTATCGTCTACGGCCAGTTGAAAATTCTACGGCGAGGGACTCGAACCTGGGACCTCCTGCCCTGGGAGTCTCAGTCGGTCGCAATGTAGACAATGCTGTTTCTAATTATTTATTGTCTTTCTTTTAATTCCACCCAACCTAAGCACGATTGACAACATAATCTCTACAGTCCCATCCAGGCTCGGGGTTTTTTCTTCGTTTTTCTTTGGACCCTCTGAATGGAATTGAAGGGATAGTCCCTTGCTCGCTTCCCGAGAGTATATTTGCATATTATCCTCCTTGTGGTCATGTGCAGTTTTCATTGGTTTTGGGTAGAAAATTTTTATTTATAAAAGTCAGTGAAATTATATGAAACACCCTAGAAGAAATCGTACGCTTATGTACATTTTTACTCGTCAGTCGCGAACAAACAATTTCGTTAACAGTATTTTTGTTCTCTGGATTAAACGTTATATCGTTACAAGAGATGAAACCTTATTCAGTATTAATTTCACCTTATTCTTTTGTTTTCATGATACTCTATAGATTCATTACAATTTTCTCTTTCAATATTTTTGTTTTAGTGTTGTTCCTGAAGTTTATCACATTTTTGTTAATCTAAAATCATCTCAAATAGATTCTCCTACTATTTTCAAAATTTAAATAGTTTTATAACGCTCTTTTCACTTTATTTTACCATTAAGTATATGTTACAATGGTTTCTATAAAATTTAATTTCCAATTTTTGTAACACTGAAGATGGCCGTTACACGGTCGAAAAAGCTTTATGCATTAAAGAATTAAGAAAGAGACGCAATGTTTTCCTCCATTATTTAAAGAAGAAAATTTAAAAATGGAAAGACCGCCAGTAATGACAAGGAATACATAACATGGAATATTAACATGTTTACGATTTAAAAATAGCATTTTTCCTTTCTTTACTACATCAGGGACTTCAGATTGCATAATTAGATAGGATATAGACTGATGATTGTTCGTAATGACCAATATGATATGTCGTGCATCCGCCACTATTTATTGATGACCCTTCCAGCCATCTTCGGCGCTGGGTTCTATTGTAAACGGTGACTGAAAACTATGTTGTTGATCGCTTTTCTTATTTTAGAAAAAAATCAGGGAAATCGTTAAATTTTTTGTAACAAAATGTAAATAAAAACTTGAGGGATTTTAAATAGTAATCTCTTTGGTGAAGAGTGTCAGGGGCATTAGGGTGGTGGTATGAGTGTGATCTTTAACAGGAATCAGCCTCTTCGTTATTAGAGAGTTTAATATTACTAAGTTCACTTTGGGTTTAATTGGTAATACAAAATTAGATATTACGTTATCTCCATGGGGCTTTATTGCAATGGCTAAGAGAACATGTGTCTAAGGACTCTTTGCGTTCCACATTTCTGTTGTGTATGTAGTTTTTTTCTCAATATTCAGTATTTTATAAACAGTTGCCTCAATTCTTGCATAAAATACATGGCAAGTGTTCCCTTCACAATATTGTTTATTTCACATATCAGATGGAATCTATGAACCTCCCTTTATCCGAATCACAGTCGGTACCTATTAATTCCGATAAAAGAAGGTTGTACGTAAGGAATATCGTTATTCAAACTTATCAAGAAGACATACAGAAGTTCTCCGATATCACATATGTTCAGCATTTGAATATTTCTCTTCACTGTTAGACTTCTATTAATTAATAATGGGGTATCATGGTCATGAAATTAGTACGACCAGATTGTAATCAAGCTCAATTCCTATAAGTAATTTTACGGTACAATTTATAGCGCTCGAAGCCTCGAGCTATCTTGTTTCTCATTATATTCAAGTTTTTATATCGCAATGCTTTTTCCAACGAAGCGCCGCTAATCACGTAGAACAGGAAGAGGGAGAAAAAGCGGCTTCATATCAGAAACATCAAAAAGTAAATTACCTTATGTATCAGAACAAAAAGGAAAATCCTCGCATTACATCCAATCTAAAAGAAATCAACGGGAGGAGAGTTATAATCATGTGTCGGGTTCGCTTGGAGGACCAGCGATCAACCTTTATGATGCAATTCTTCAACACGAAAGCCAGGCGGTGATAAGGATCGCAAAAACAGGATGATGTCATTTAGCGAGGAGATTTACCTCTGTGACCCTCAGGGTTCCGTTATGCAAAAGCGGCTGTGTGCTGCTGTCGCTGCTCCTGGGAAACATGGCAGCACGTCTACGTCAAGGCCAAGATAGGAGATGTCATTCCGAAGATGAAAGGCTGCGATGTTAAACTCTGTCTACAACCAGAATTGCAAGCAGAGAGTACCCACACCCCATGAGACGGGTTTTTACGGAGGTCCCCACCCCATATTCAAATACAGAAACGTTTTAGATTTAGTTGAAAAAAAAAAAAGAAAATTGAAATATGACCATTAAATATACTCTATATTGTACATTATTTTACACATTTGAGGTGTACCGACAGTGGTAGCGTCTTCACTTTCATGATCTCGTTGAGCGATAGAGCGTGGGTACAAACCCTGCTCGGCCGAGCTGGATGAGTTTTTCAGCCGGGGTTTCCCTCACCTACTCCTAACAAATGCCGATTTAGTACCATAAGTACCACATCTCTCCTTCCCAAGTCCAACCATTAGGTGGAAGAGCAGGCCTCATAGCCTGAACCTCCCCAAAGGACATTCAATAAATAAATGTTTAATAAGTCTAGCTTTTATTTACTTTAAGTTTGAGAGTATTTAAGTTCAAAATCAACGAGTGCGTATTATTTTGGAGAACCGTTTTGAGAGTGGACCTCCCCCCTCTCACCATCGCCTCCGCCTAGAACGCTGCGGATTGCGAGTTCAGTACACGAACTGTAACTCCTTCGGAGAGATGGGGATGATATGATGCTTCCTACTTTGATGTGGCGGGGGAATTGCCAGGGTCATTATGAATGAGTGCATTAATGAATGGCGTAATGATAGGCAAGGGAAACGAGAGAACACCGCTTCGTTCACCACCGCGATTTCTATTTGGATCGGACAGGGTTTGAACCCGCGTCACCAGAGGTAGGCGAGTACGCCACAGGTCGACTCAGTACACAAATTAAAAGAAGTTAAAATATACTTGAAAATTTCAAATAAACACGACTCATCTTCTTGTGTTTTCATAATTTAAATTATCTATTCAAAGTGAACAACCAATATGACGATTATTGGAGAATTCATTTTCCTCATATTCGGTGAAAACTCGAAAATTGGAGTTTTAGAGAAGCTCGTTAAAAAAACGTGGAAATAATTTCATCCCTTATTAAACGCGGAGGAAAATGACGTTAACTCTGAGGAATTGTAGAGTCTATATTTTTGCCAGTTACACAAAACTAGATGAAGTTCGTAAGTACTTTTTGATACCGCGGAAATCTCTAAACCATTACAAAAGTAGCATTTGTGACAAAGAGTATGTCTGAAGACTGGTGTGAGGGCACAGCTACTATAATGTCAAAACGTGCCATATGTAATCCATAATAACATGACCGACAAAATCTCCTGAGAGAAGTGACAACGTAGTCCAGTGACGCAGCATCCTGTTCTTGACCCCGTCTTCAATAATTTTGTCTTATTTTCTCCGCGGTGTAGTCCATCCTTGTGTTACTTACTCCATACTTCGCTATTTTCTTGAAAATATACTATCCAATTGGCATGAACGATAAAATGGGGTGTTTCTTTCTGTTAATTCTTTCTTAAAGAATGAATATGCAAGAGTAGATTGCACCTTCTTAAAGATGAATATGGCTATATCTGAACACAAGCGCGTAACTGGATTTGTTCATTCATCAAAAAGTACATTATGTAAGATGTTCTGAAATTGGTCACGAGGTTATGTCAGTTTGATGTAAATTCGAGTTTTTGTCGGCACTCAAAATACATATGTTATAGTTTTCAGCTATTATAATCACACCGGTTATATTGTTTTATTTCAGAAATAAAAAGTCTTGGCATCAAATTCCAAAATAGATGAGCTGTAGTTACTTAAACATAACTTTCAAACAGTTGAATACTTTCAGTACTTGAGAATGAGTTACAGGATAAATATTAACGAGGCGAGTTACATGTTTGAGTTGGTTTAGTATCCCAGTGCTACATTAGATTGGTGGTGGTACGGGTATTTCACTTATAATGATGCTGCTTATCGACTACTTTACCATTTCAAGTGGTGTAAACAAAATATCTGGTCACCTTCCTACACAGAGGATCGTTATTATCTCAGATAATGACGGAGTAACGCCAGCGAACACTGCATTCATTAAAAATAAATCGGATGATCGGACAAGCACAAGACCTTCGTTATTAGGTGTAATCGGAGGGGCAAGGCAGAATATTCCAACACGCTCTCCTGGGAAATTTGGAAATTACTGGCATGCCTTGTTGGAGCTCAGAGTAGCGTTGAGGCTGGGTGGAGCGGGGAAGGCGGAGTGAACGCATTCCGACCGCTATCGCCCTGGGCGCTACTGCCGACCCGCCGTCGCGTCCTAACGGCTCAGAACCCTTCCCACCCAGCGACCTATACATCCCGCCAGAGCACTTTTCTATCAAATACATTACTGCTTTACAGGAGTACGGCGTGTAGCCTCATGGATTATGAGGATATATCGCTCATCTGATGGAAGGACGTAAATGTGATATGCGAACGAAAAGGTTCAGACACTTAATATATATCGGCTGGTGTATAACTTGTTAGTTTTTATTATACAAATTTGTTATTATTCCATTAATATTATAACAGATAGCGAACTATTTTTATTCTAGGAGTGTTGAAATGTTAAATGCGCCTCTGCCTCATCGGAAACGATGGGATGGTCCCTTGCTTGCTTCCGAAGAGTAAATTTATTGTCCTCCACGTGGTCATAAGCAGTTTGTAACTGATTTTTTGACAGTAGAAACCTTTGCACAATATATAATAAATATTACTATTATTGGTTTTCATGTTGGTATCCTACTGGGGTTACGTAATTCAGATACTTCTGTGAAAATCTATTTTGTTCACATTTTACTTGTGGACTAGGAAGTGTTCGGTATTCGCTAGGAATGTACTATTGTACATAGTTTTCCTATATGCAAAAGACGTTAATTTATTTGAAGCAGTCGTATTGAATCTTGACACTAGACTGCTGTTATAGGAGAAGGACGGGGAGTGGGGAGATTGACCGGTCGAGCGGGCGTTGCGGAAGAGGGCAAGCGTAGGGTGCAAATAGGTGCAATGCTCCAATGCGCTCCGGATTTTATCAGCAGCAGCAAAACGTTCAAGGGAACGGAACGGCCCGGTCAGGTCGCGTTACTGGGCCAATGGTATCGGAGCGTTTAAGGAAGCAACAGCACCTCTCACAATGGCCATAACAGCGGAGTGGTTCGCACGATACGCTCCTCGGCTCACCAGCAGCCAATGAACAGTTCTACTGGCTGCGAGATTCTCGGACGTGGTTCTGCCGGGACAGAATATGCAGTGCTACCGAACGGTACTACGCAGAATGCTAAAGTATGACCTTCACTTAATAAGATTTACTTCTCCGTATAAGACCAACTCAGTGAAACAGGGTACTCAAGGAATTTCACTTGTTTTCTAGAAATCGACTTTGTCCCTGATCCTTCTAATTTCAATGTGAATTCGGATATTCCCCAGTTCAAATTCATGTTCTCGGTTTGACACATTGTTAGACAAGTTTACATGTATCGTACAGCCATGTTGTACGGTTACATTTATTTTGCAATTAATGTAGTCTTATCTGTAATGGAATGTTCCGAGTAATATCTAAGCTACGCATGTTTACATTTATACGTTAAAACTACTGAACTTAACGTTGATTGCATCGCGGAGTTAATGACTACAAAATATTTTCTTATACTACTTTCAAGATTTGTTGTAAGGAGTAAGACACTGTGATAAGAAAATATAACAAGTTAAACGTGTAATTCTGTGCAGGCCAGTTTACAACTCTGAGTTCTCTACTATTATGTTCAATGCATTATTCTGTTCCGGCTCGGTCAATTGTTACGACTGCATACCGGTGCGGTCGTCTTTGCTCTAAAAAGTGAAAAGTATAACTTCTGCATCGTGCAATATGAAACATTCAAGTTGAAACTCTCCATTCTAAATTATTGAATGGAATCCTCCACATAATGCAGTCTGAGCCGTCAGGAAGTGTTACAGATGTTCGTTTATTTTTGGGTTCACAATGCGCTGTATGAAGTGTGATAATACGCGTTGTCAAAATTCCAGTCGTGGCAATTCTACTAATATAAGCGTATTGTTCTCATTGACTAATTCATTTGTCAACGCAAAGAAAAAAATAATAGAGATAGGACTTTTTACACGTTTCTGTTTAATTGTAGACTCACTGATAAAGGGTATTTTTGGCATAATAAATGAAGATTGTGGTTTTTGAATGGGTTCACGAACTGTAAATAATAAAAACTCCCGTTCGAAGCCGGGCAGGGTTGAAGCGATTTTACATTAGTAATCGAATTTTAGATTCTAAAATTATAGATTGAATGAGAGAAATTACCGATGTAGATTAATTAATTTTTTAAAAATACTGTGACCATAAAATTTAAAGCAATTGAATTTTGTAAAATGTGAATCACCTTCTTTACTATAGAGAAAAAGCGCGGGAAAACGTTGACACTACAATACTCGGATGAATTAAGGGGGAGCCAGAAAAAGAAAAGAGGTGTGTGTCAAGAACCACTAATCACTTCCTCGCCGACAGGCGCTCGTCCACGTGTCTCGCGCCGAACGCTTGGCAGCGAAACCACTTGAGCCGCAAAAACGTAACGCGACAGTCACCGCAAGTGCACAGCTCTTATTTTTCTGGCTGCTCCTGACACTCGAACAAGAATTCCATGGTGAGCTCCTCACTTTCCTTGGGAGCCATCTTTAAATTACGTAACGCAACCTGGGGGGGGGGAAAGGGGGAGTTTGCGATATCGTTACACTGCGTTACGGTGTAGTGGATGTTAGCTCAAGCGCAATATATGCAAAGATTTAAAGGGCGCTTTTAAACCGCGTTTGTAACTGGAATCCAAACCTCAACGCAGAGGAATGAAAAACGAACAATCAAGTCAATGGATTAAAATTTACCGCTCCATGTTTTTCTTAATGAGAGGAGTAAGACGTATCGTTACATGAGAGAGTTAAAAATGGTCATTTATGCGTTGCGTAGTATGTGGGTGGACCCTTCCTTCAATACTTCACACCTTCGCTACAGCGATCAATGTCACGGAATCATGGCAACACATCTTCAACCGGTTGAAAAAACCGTTACATAAATATCAATATCGTCCATACCACTGTGATTTTCCGTTGTCGAGCTCAAAGATATATTCCGGGGGTTAATTGGTTTGTCCCCTACTTGAGAGAATAAGTCGATTAACTCTTCTTTGGAATTAAATTATTCCTATTTTTACTTTCCTTAACCTCTACATAATGAGAATTTCTCAGATAGTTTTTTTTTTCTAATTTAAAAACTTCTCAAGCGTAGAAAACTCCAATGCTAATGGTGTACAACCCTAATCCTTGGTTATTTAGATGGCCGCTTCTGCTGAAAATCGAATCGACAATCTAACCACTCTTATTTCAACGACATTCCTTGATTAAAAAAAACTATTGCCCTGACGTCGTTTCTCTTGGCGTAACCGCGAGGGGGTTTTCGGAAGGACTCGTCAGCTCACGTCGCAGTAAGTGACTCAACGATGACGTCAATGCCACTCCTGAACTCCACGGCGACGTGAATACGTCATTAGGACGTGGGTGGCAGTTTTAAACACAGGTTGCGAGTGCCATGCAGCAAGAGGTTCTCGAAACAGTACATTCGCTTCCCATACATATCTATGAATCCAGTAATCAACATACACGAGTTCTAAGACAAGGGGGTTACGAATGTGAACCTTACAATCTCCGTCAAAGAAATAAATAATCCGAAATTTGATCACGCCAAAGATTGAAGCATGAAGTATAACGCAAAATAAAGTCCTAGTTAACCTTTCAAGATCATAAAATTGATTCTTTTTTCTTTTACTAGATTTATAATTGAACTTCTTACGAGACTTTTGAAAGCACTTACGTTGCATCAAATCGCGGCACAAATGAATTGCGATATTTTGGAGGGGAATGCATAACTAAGAGCAACGGATGGACAACTGTTAATTGTATTTGTTTGAGCAACTCCTTTGTACTTACCCCGATTATTTTTAAACTGTCGTATTTCAAGGGTGTATTATTGAAACATCGAAGCACTTTCCAAATATTTCTGACTTGCTGGAAGTACTTAAAAAATACTATTTACTTATCAATTAAACCTAAACAAGGCTCATTATTTGGCATTCTACTTTTGGATATAACACGCATGTTTCACTATCTCACCGGTTNCCCCACCCACAAAACTACAGGTTTATGTTGGAACCTCATACAATCTGATAATGAAACTATTATTTTCATAAAAATCAAGAATCTGCAAAGTGTCAACTTCCTTTTAACACTCAGGGCTCACATCTCTTCCGATCCGATCTAACCACAGAAGATTTGATGAGCAAATAGAAATATATAAGGGTGAACGGCCTTGCTCTGCTTGTGCAGATTTAGGGATTGTATCCAGTCATCGATAAGAGACATTCCAGTGAGTGAGCCAAAGTGAATAGGGCTCAAATTAACCAAGGAAAGAGTAAAAAGGCAGATAATGAATTTTTTTACTGCCACAAACAAAAGTATGCCTCTGCTTCTTTAAAATCTGTATCATAGCCATTATATTCTTACAAGAGGTTGTTCCCAACTTCCAAGGAAACATGCACAAAAGGGTTAGGCCAAAAAGAGGTAGCAAATTGGTAAAATATAGCTGAGACTTACCTCTGGGCAACGAGTTCACTGTTCAGAGTTCGCACCTCACTAAGGGTAACACTACCGGCGATGCGATGAAGTATATTGTTATTGCGTACTGGGAGTTTACTTCTTGAAATATCGACAGGATGTCATTCCTTTTAAACTCCATTTAATTATTATTTGTAGATGATAGTCGTTCGTAAATTGGGAGAAAACGTCAGTGAGTGAACAATTTCAATCAAGAGTTTCATTCTAGGAGCGTCGGGTTATGTTAAGTTTCTGAGATCCAAAGTACAGGTCTTCGGCACACCGCTATACATGCATACTATTTGCTGTCAAATAACAGAAAATCCGTCAAATAAAAAAACGCGATGGAATCACGGAACCTCACGCAATGTAGACAACAGCTGGTTGTTCTGATTCAAAACCACCACCTCTGTCATTCTTTTCGACTGTCGCTTGGGATATCATCGCTCAGAACCGCATCGCGGACATTGGTGTCAAGACTTTGCATTCCAATCTTGAGGTGGTTGTAGGACGACCTGATTGAGCGATGTGTCACAATACTACAGACCGCCTAGAAATCATCGCTGTCAAGTGATCCGAATATGCTCGGGTAGGGTGGGGGTGTTAAGGAATTCACAAACGTGTCAGGTCTGACAATTTTCCATCTCTGGAAGAGTTGCTCGCTTGCGTAGTTCATGTATAGACAATATTGTGATTGCTAAGATTACGCATTTGGTTGATCATTATTTATAATTATGATTGCATCGTACAATTCAAAAGATGCCAGTCATGTTGGGAGAAAATACTAGTTGTAATACCTCTGTTTACAAAAATTTAAACTTATCAATTTTCGTCAATTTCCTCTGTTTTTGCCGACATGCCCACGCGCCCTAGTTGCTAATTTCGCAGATTCTATCTTTCATTATTTTAGACAAATTTTAAAGTTTGGACAGCTTCCTAGTAAGACATTGGTCCACAGATCCCGAAGCTAGTCCCAAGACCAGAGGGGAAAAGATAGTGCTTTGGTTCACGAGATCTATTGGAGAGGTATTATTAAATGATGACTTTTATTATTATTTGTTGTGCCCAAGTAAGGAGCGCGTTTAACTTATTTAGCACCATGATTCTTCCTTTCTTCCCAATCTCTCTTCATTCGTTCACTGCGTTTCTTTCCACATTCTCCAGTCCATCCTGTGTATTTTCTTTTATTTTTCTCCAAAATTTATGTTCGCTTACTAAGCTCCTAAATTTTGTTATATCTTAAATGTTAAATTCTTTACATTAGTCTTTTATATTCAATTATTGTCTCCGATATTTAACACTATACTTACTCTTTTGTATTTTTTGTATTTATTTTGGATTGTCAGGAACAAATTTAGGATATACAGTGATTCATACGGAAATACCTAGGTAATTTGTCGTCGTCGGTTACAAATTTCGCCGATAGTTTTTGGACGAATTCTTAGCATCACTACTGATGATTTTTACTATTTGGGAATCATAAGTCAGTTCATTATAAAATTGGTTTTATTACAAATAAACCACTTATAAAGGAAGAAGCATTTCATGCCAAGTAGGAACCATAAAAGCATATTTCCTTTTGCACAAGATCAACTCATAAAACAGAAAATTAAGATCAAAGGAAATGGTATACTGAACAAAAATGAAAAGTAATCCTCTTCAAGTATTATATCTCATTGTATCATGTATTAAAATTATCGGTAAAACAAAACTTACTAGTAATTTTTCTATCAAAATATTTTTCAAGAACGTGTANTAAAACAAAACTTACTAGTAATTTTTCTATCAAAATATTTTTCAAGAACGTGTAATAACATCAGAAAGTAACTACAAGGATATAAAAAGGAACAATCCCTCAGTAAAGTTTTAAGCAGCTCACTACAGGCTGCAAATGAAGGAAATAATCTTGAAATAAGACTTTTTTTAAAAAAATTAAGATACACTTTTCCATGAGATTATACAATACTGATTTCGAACAAAAAATGGCCGAGTTAATGTGAGGTTAATTTTAATTTTTATTAATTTTATTGAAATATAATTTGTCAGTAGGAAAGTTTCAGCTCCGACATTCGTAGTGAATTTAAGCACTCGCAGCAAATACCCATTGTAACATAGAAAGAAGAAAATAATCAGCGCTTATTGCTAGCAGAGCATGGTGGTCGTCCTCTTCTATAGCGCCACGCCCATGTGCACAGAGGCAGCGTTGCGTCCGCAATCGCCCGCGGCGCCGAAGTTGTCGACGGTCAGCGTGGCGCGTGCCAACGCCTCCGTCAACGCAGTCACGCCACCACCCACCGCCCCCGCCACACCACACGCCGACACGTCGCCGCCTTCACCCGATTTGCTCGCTGGACGCCATCTGGAACAACACAAGGAGATCCATCAGCGGTTTATTACCAGCGCTGGTGCCTTATGCAACTTGTTTTCCTACGCTGACTTAAAGAAATAAAATGGGAATCTTAACTAAGGGTTTTAGGGCTCGCCAAAACCAAGGTCATTAGAGCCCTTGCAGTTGGGAAAAAATGCAGTTTCGCACATAGGGAAGAGTCATAGTGACTCTTCTCCGTGCGTGGGAATCGCCGAATGTCTCGACCATTCCCACTAAAAATCGCCTTCTGAATTCACCAAATATCTAAACACGGAGATGATCTCAAAGTACAGAATAAAATTATGCAATACATTATATAGAAAATAAGTAAATTCTCATAATTATAATTTTCAAAACAAGGAATAAGGAAGAATGAAAGGAAACAAGAAAGGGAAAGAAGAATGCATATTTAAACCGTCCCAAGAACTTGTGGGAGGAGCCCCGATCTATTTATGAACCTCAGTTTATTAACACTGTAAGTATCATTTCCGAGAGTTGTTGGTAAATCTGCAGCCAGATCAATTTGTCTCCGATTTCTGGTGTATTTTCTGAAATCAATTAGTAGGTGACGCACTGTCAGAGAAGAGCTATACTCCTCACAAACGGGTTCATCATCAAGTAGCAAGAGATACCGATAAGTGAGAGGACAATGTCTCATGCGCAAGTGGGTCATCAAGACCTCCTCACGCTTGGCTGACCTACAGGAACTGCTGACTTAACAGAAGACTTGAGAGAAGTTGGAGCTTATTTTCAATAGCCAACTACTCATTGCTCCATTCACTCATTCATAATCCTTGTCTTAATGGAATACATGATATTCCGTTTTGGAATCGTGAGGCAATCCACGCGATTCCTGAGGCATGTCGCCTTTGCGGAAACGTCTGCTTCCTCATTACCTCTGATTCCTACGTGTCCGCAAATACAGCAAAAATATTATGTGCTTTCAGTCACTTTCGAGGGAGAAAAGTACACCCTGGATGTTCTGGATCAGCTTATCCGCTGGATACATGTTCTGGATTGCTTGAAGGGCACTCAGCGAATCAGAACAAATCAAGAAATGTGATCCACCAGAGCACTTTGTTGATCGCAATGCTCTTAATATGGCGTAGCACTCAGCAGTATAAACACTGCACAAGTCGCCTAGACGGTAGCCACAGGTCTCACGGGGAAAAACCACAGAGTAGCCGATACCATCAGCTTGTTTCGACCAGTCTGTAAAAACAGGAATAAAGACCCGGTGTTTGTCGAGGATTAGGTGGAAGTATACCTTCAACATAGTGACTGGAGTGTTCTTCTTGTCATGATGCAGAAGATCGAAATTAATCTTCGGTTTATGAAAAGCCCAAGGAGGAGTCTTACTGAAACCTTGATAAGACATTAGGTGTGCGTATATTCAAGGTTTCCAAAATGTGTTTGGAACGATATCCAAATGGTTTGGTTGCTCTCAGTCTGTTGTCGTAGAAACGGATGGAAGCAGAGGCAAGGTGAAATACTGCATCGTGTACCAAATTGTCGGGAAAAGTAAAGACATGGCAAAAGTGTCGTAACATGCGTAGTTGCCGCAGGAGGTAAAGAGATGGCTCCCCACTCTCGGCATACAAACTCGGAATGGGACTAGTACGGTAGACTCCCGTGACTAATCGGATTCCTGCATGATGGACACTATCCAACTTCTTGAAATAGTTTGGACGAGCACAGCTATATACTACACAACCATAATCGAGCAGAGATCTTATGAGTGCTCGATAAAACTGGACCAAGGAGGAGAGATCAGCGTCCTATTCCCTGCTACTCAGGCACTTCAATAGATTGAGAGACTTTAATGTTCTTGCTCTTAGGTCTGTAAGATGTTCAATACAGTTAAGTTTCTAATCAAAGATAGGACCTAAAAATTTAATTGATGGATAGAATTTTAGAACGTCCCCCAGGTCGAGGTGAGGTTCTGGCAGGAAGCTTGGTCTCCTAGTGAAAAGAACACAGCGTGTTTTCTCGGCAGAAAAACCAGTCGTCTTGACCATTGGTACAATCTATTTAGGACGAGATGGATTTGTCTCTCCGCATCTTTGACACTGCGATGATCAAATGATGTCAGTCATCGACAAAAAGAGTGTTGGACAGGATTCTTTACAGCTGATGTTATGCTGTTAATGGCCAGTGCAAACAAGGTCACACCCAGGACTGAGCCCTGAGGAACACCGTTCTCTTGGAGAAGGAGATCCAAATTATCTCTTCCAAATCTGTATCGGAAGGAACGCTGATCCAAAACAGACTAATAGCTGGGGAATGTGCCCTCGCAAACCCCAGGCATAGAGTTGTTGTAAAATGTCATGACGCCAAGTATCGTATGCCTTCTCGATGTCAAAAAATATTCCAACGACATATGGTCTTCGGACGAAGGCATCTTGCATTGCTGTTTCTAGGAAAAGTAAATTGTCTAGGAAGGAATGGAATTTCCTGAAATCAGACTGAGGTCGACTCCACAAGTTATGCCTTCCAAGATACCAGACAAGTTGTCGGTTGATAATTCTCTCCAGAGTTCTACCAACGCAACTCAAGGCGATGCTTCGATATCTACTGATGGCTGTATTGTCCCTTCTGGGTCTTAGTACAGGGATTAGCGTTGCTTCCTTCCACGAATTAGAGAATACTCTCTCGGACCGTGAAAGATTAGAGATATCCAGAACGTATTCTTTCGATTCTTGATTGAGTTGTCTGAGCATCTCATAGTGAATGGAATCAGGGTCAGGAGCAGTATCGTGGGCCGTCGTTAGAGCTGACTCAAATTCCAAAACTGGAAAGGAAGAGTTGTAGTGTTCCCAATGGTTGGAACGCAAGTCAAAAGATGAGCTCTCTGCTATTTCCTTTTTCTCGCGAAATCGAGATCGCAGTTTACTGTAGATGTTAGATCATCAAAGTATTCTGGCATCACTGTTGCCTTTATTCGGTTGTTGGCGAGAACCTTACCCTGATAATTATGTCGAGATATTGGGATTCGAGAATACCTTCCAGATATCTTTCGGATTGACTCCCATACTTTAGTGGACGACGGTTTCTCATAATGGTATTTAGAAACTCTTTCCAGGAGGTGGATCTGGATTATTTAATGGTTCTGGGCGCATTTCCTCTGGCAATCCGATATACAGAGAGGTTTTCCGGACACTGACTACCATTAAATTTCCGCAATGCTCTTCGCCTCGCCCGAATGGCAGAATAACATACTAATGGATCACATTATATACAAAGAAATTAGTGCTTGTTGGCCTAATGAATTGCAAATACCGAATTAAAAAAGTATAAAATAAAATTACTAACATGTTTAATTTAATTGACATTTCTGTATCTAGGATTGTCCACACCATTTTAATACTGTTGAGCACCTACAACTTATGAGGCCAGAGCGGGAGTGTGTTTGAGAGGCCCCCTGTGCCAAGCACACATCAACGTATTTGCAAGCTGTGTTAAGGATTACGTAAAACAATTTGAAATTGAATATGGTGTAGATTGATAAGAAGATTAGTCATTCTCTTGTAATAAAATTATGTATGTATGTATTCTCGAGTAGGCCAACTAAGGACCGCGTTTACGAGTGTTAGTAAAGCTCAGTTCTGAGCGAGTTTGTTTACTAGACACATCGTGAATTTTGGAGGGAACAGCTTCTAGATAGAATCCAGATCGCTGTATCCGAGTATTACAACTACGGTTGTTAGCCGCAGAGGGTGAATTTTCCAAACGCCACAGCTATATGAAATGTGACATAGAATTGAAAATGTTCAAAGTTTTCTTGCTCCCGCCGGGAATTGAAACCGGGATGACTTGGTGACGAGTAATAAAATTATAGTATATAAGTTCAATTTTGTATTATTTTTGGTGACCCATAAGGAGATCCCTTACATGATGACGCCCGAGGCGGACTCCCCCCCCAACCGCCTAGATACGCTACTGTTCTAATAACATTACTTCAGATGAGCAACTCCCGTAAAAGTAGAGCCGTGTTGCGCCCAATCGATATGCTTGTTTCTCCATATAATAGTCTCTCACCCGCGTGCTCGTAGTTCCAAAGCCTCGATGAGCAAAGCCTTGGGGTCTGGTCCATCGTCGTAGCCGGCGGTGGGGGCGCGATCCCCCAGCAGCACAGCGTCACGGATGCCGTCCACCAGATCGGGGAAGTCATGCACGCGAGCCTCCATCTCGCAGCCCACCATGCGCCACAGACGTACCAGCGCTTGCGCCTGCAATCAAGTCCTCAACGCAATGCGATACCAAGGGAGGCGCCTACGATGACATTTCTTAAACAAACAACTGGAAAATATGAAAAGTGGCCAGGAAGAGGACAATTCGACGCTGAGTGGATTCAGCAAGTTGAAGCGACATAGAAGATTGAGTCCCTTCTCAAATTTTTGAAAATTTTAATAAAATGTTTTATTAGTATAAATATTATTAATTTTCTACTGAAAGTGATTTATAACAAGAAACTATAGAATAACTTTAAACGGTAATCAATTACTTTTTGGCGAATAGTACGAGATCCCACCGAAACAAATTTCTGGCTTCGTGCCTGGAAAGTAACAATTTAAGATTATCGAAATTTTATGAGTTGAATTCTGCAGTTAAGTTACAGCAGGAATCATAGTGTCAATCCGAGGCTCGTGTCACTGGTTGGAGGCTAATTAGACCAAAGAACAGTGAATATTTTATTAAATAAACCTGAAAAAGATTTTACTTCAAATTAAAATAATGGCTAAACTATCCAACAAATATATGCATAGAAGTTACCACTTATCAGTCTTTAAGCTTATGGCTAATGTGGTGCCCCAAAAGCAAATCCTAATAATGACACTCTCTTACTATCTTACTTTCAAGTTCTTTCCATTGACAGAAAATCTTTCACAAATCCAACATTGATGAAACGCATTTCTCGAGAAGTGAAACAATGTATCACTTAGGTTGAATAGCCTAGCGTATAGCGCGAAGTACAATGGATAGATATTTCTTAAGATTTAATCTGTATCTGGAAATAATTTCAATTAAAAATTTATAGAAAAGAGAAATGAAGTTACGGTCGATGAGTGTGAGGAGTGATATTTTGTGGTGGGAGGTGGGGGTGGGTAGTATAAAATTATCAGCCTTAGGTGCCTAAAGCACTGAATCGGGCCCTGTGGACGATGCATCCTCACCATCTGCCATTGCAGAGGAGGTTGCAGGCACAGCACGGACGATCGGAAGGCGATGTCCATGAGGAAATCGGGCACTTGGTATGGTAGATTCACGAACTGGAAAGAGAAGGCCGTGAATAAAAGACACTAACGACTTAAAAATGACGCAATTTACAACGAAAACAAACGTTAATTGTTATTTAACCCGAATCGCTCACCTCCGAGATGAAGTGTCCCAAGAGATTCAAGTAGTTGCAGAAGTGCGGCATGGAGCGCGGCTGCGCAGCGACGCTTGGGTAACCCACAGTCTTCGCCTCGCACTTGATGAGAATGGTTTGCATCTCTTCGGCGATGACGTGCATGATGTCAGGATGGGGCACATTCTGGAACAGGCCATGGATTTGCTTCCATACTAAACTGCACAGGAATAATACCACTTTTTCTCCCTAATTTAAAATAGTGATTAAATGATCTGTGAACAGGAGGCATATACCCGGAAGGGGAAATAACATGTTACAGCAGAGCTTTCGAAATGGCGGCCCGCGAAACTGTTTACGACTCGCGAGGTACACTTCATTGTACATCAATCGTTCGGGGTCAATCGTTTGTTGTCAGAAGTAATATTTGCCGGTCAGATTAATGTAACATACAAGATAAAATAAGAAATTCTGTTCGGAATTACCCCACCATGCAAACACTTTATCATACTACTAAATATGAAAAATGCTTTTCAAAAATAAGGAAACACACTATTTCCAGCTTGAAATAATATAAATTCGTTGATGAGAATCAAAATATCGTGATATATATAAATAAGTAAAATACATCACTTTTATTATTATTATTTTTTTGGTGGGGCTTTAGGGCTCGTCAACATCGAGGTCAATAGAGCCCATGCAAGTAGGGAAAAATGCAGTTTCGCACCATAGAGAAGAGCCATAGTAACTCTTCCCCGTGTGTGGGACTCGCCGAATATCTCGACCATACCCACTAAAAATCCCTCCTGAAATCAACAAATATCTAAATAGAAAGATGAAAGAAAAGAAAACAGAATACCAATACATTATTTCACAAAAAAGGAAAACAATTTTTAAATACTATATTTTCGAATTACACAAACGAACGATGAAAACAAAGAAGACAGTAAAGATGAATAGGGAATGCAAATTTTAAACCATCCCGAGAACTTGTGGGAGGAGCCCCGATCCACTCATAAAATTCAATAGTTTATTAACATTAACCGTTTCATTTCCGAGAATTGTTGGTAAATCTGCAGCCAGACCAATTTGTCTCCGTATACTTGAGTATCTTCTGCAATCAGTTAGTAGGTGACGCACTGTCAGAGAACAGCTACATTCCTCACAAGTGGGTTCATCATCAAGTAGTAACTGATACCTATGAGTGAGAGAACAATGTACTATGCGCAGGTGGGTCAGCAAGACCTCGTCACGCCGGGCTGGCCTACAAGAAATGCAACATGACTTAACAGACCATTAGATAATTCGGAGCTTATTCCTTTCAACAGCTAACCACTCATTGCTCCATTCACTGAGAATCCTTATCTTGACGAAATTTAGTAGGTCTCGTTTTGGAATCGTGGAGAAATCCACGCGATTCTTGAGGCATGCCGTTTTTGCGGAATCGTCTGCCTCCTCATTCCCTCTAATACCCACATGTCCGGGAACCTAGCAAATCATTATGTTCTTTCCATCACTTGGCAGTGAGAAAAGTACATCCTGGATGTTCTGGATCAGCTTATCAGCTGGATACATGTTCTGGACTGCTTGAAGGGCACTCAGCGAATCAGAACAAATCAGGAAATGTGATCCGCGGGAGCACTTTGTTGATCGCAATGCTCTTAATATGGCGTAGCACTCAGCAGTGTAAACACTGCACAAGTCGCCTAGACGGTAGCCCTAGGTCTCACGGGGAAATACCATGGAGCCGCCGACACCATCAGCCTGCTTCGACCCGTCGGTAAACACATGGTAAACACAGGTGAAAGTATACCCTCAACATCGGAGCTGGAGTGTTCTTCTTGTCATGATACAGAAGATCGGAAATAATCTTCGGCTTCTGCAAAGCCCAAGGGGGAGACGTACTAAAACCTTGATGTAAGACATTAGAAGTGCGTATATTAAAGGTTTCCAAAATTTTTTTGGAGCGATATCCAAAAGGTTTGGTTGTTCTCAGTCTGTTGTTGTAGAAACGGATGGAAGAGGAGGATGGATGAAAAACCGCGTTGTGCACCAGATTGTCGGGTACAGTTTGCAAGTGGCAAAAGTGTCGTAGCATGAGGATTTGCCGCCGGAGGGAAAGAGATGGTTCGCCACTCTCGACATACAAACTCGGAATGGGACTAGTGCGGTATGCTCCCGTAACTAGTCGAATTCCGGCATGGTGGACACTATCCAACTTCTTTAAATAGCTTGCACGAGCAGAGCTATATACAACGCAGCCATAATCGAGCCGAGATCTTATGAATGCTCGATAAAACTGGTGCAGGGAGTAGCGATCAGCGCCCCATTCCCTGCTACTGAGGCACTTCAATAAATTCAGAGACTTTAATGTTCTTGCTCTTAGGTCTGTTAGATGTTGAATCCAATTCAGTCTCTGATCAAAGATTAGACCTAAGAATTTCACAAAAGGATAGAATTTGAGAACGTTGTTCCCCAGGGCGATATGAGGTTCTGCCAGAAGGCTTGGTCTCCTACTGAAAAGAACACAGCGTGTTTTCTCAGCAGAGAAACGAAAACCTGTCGTTTTCGACCAGTGGTATAATCTATTCAGGACGAGTTGGATTTGTCGCTCCGCACCTGTGACACTCTGTGATGAACAAAAGATAGCAAAGTCATCGACAAAAAGAGAGTGCAAAACAGGATTCTTTACAGCAGACGTTATGCTGTTTATGGCCACTGCAAGTAAGGTCACACTCAAGACTGAGCCCTGAGGAACACAGTTCTCTTGAAGAAGGAGATCCGAGGTGTCTCTTCCAATTCTATAGCGAAAGGAACGTTGATTCAAAAAGGACATGAACATCAGAGGAAGACGTCCTCTAAATCCCCAGGCATAGAGTTGTTGAAAAATGCCTTGACGCCAAGTAGTATCGTAAGCCTTTTCGATGTCAAAGAATATTCCGATGAGATGTTGTCTTCTGACGAAAGCACCTTGAATTGCTGATTCCAGGAGAAGTAAGTTGTCCAGGGTGGAATGGAACTTCCTGAAACCACACTGAGATCGACTCAGCAAGTCATGCCGTTCAAGATACCAGACGAGACGTCGGTTGATAATTCGTATTATCATTGTCATTGATTTATTCAGAAGTTTCTCTGCGGTAGGATGGAGGGCCACACTTACCATGAGAGAAGGGTTGTTGAAGGGCCAAAACCCTTCCACGATGTGACGAAACTGGGTGACGATCTGCCGCATGGAGTTGGGGGTGTTGAGAGCAGAGACAATCCAATCACGTGTCAACTGTTTCATCTGCTTATTCGGATCCTCCGGTTCCACGTTTTGTGCATTGAACTAGGGACAAGAACAACAAAGTCACAGGAGATAGCTCAAGAGACAGATTTTAAAAAATACCATCAACACTGTTGTCTTCAAAATGTTCGGGGTTATCTATAAACATAGTGACTACTTTCGTTCAACGTAAGACCAACATCGCCGAGGCGTAAGGATCGCAGAAAAGAAATTAAATTCATTTGGAATAATAAAATATTGCGATAAAAATAATAGTATACAAGTTGCAATTCTGCCACAAACCGAAATATTCAGATATTACAATTTATTCACCATTTTAACATAATAAAACTGTTAGCATGAGTATTTATTAGTACAGCGTTTATTCAATCTCGTTCATTCCATTTCTTTCTTCGGAAACACAAGCACCGGAAACAGAACGCGCGGTATGATCGGTTTCCGCCCTTATCTGCGGTAGCGAATATGTTCGCCGTATCTCAGGATATTTTGAGATTGTATTTATCGTACCGTTTTTCCGAATTGTGGATTCCAATGTTTTGGTGGAGAAATACGAAATTCACACTCAAGTCTATTTTCAATGTAAACTAAAAACTAGTGACGCCAAACCAGTGCACAATATTTCTCATATACTATTTATCTTCTCTCTAGTATGCAAAACTGACTTACTGGAGAAGAAGAAAATTAATTAATATACAATCACATACACATAAATCATATTTGTTTGGATAAATAATCTAAAAATTTGATCAAGGAAGTTATTTAGTGCGTGAAAATTACGTGATACTCGCAAAAGTGTTACAGAAAATAACGTTTTCAAATCCAAATTTTCAGAAATTTTACATCATCAATTTTTTAAACTTTCCATTAAAAGACGTCATACATTTTATACATTTAATCGGTAGTTCAAATTACAATAACAAAAGAAAAAGGTTATTTGTTAGTGTGATAGACAAAACTGTACATTACGATGTTAGTTTGGTCAATTATTCATGAAGTATTCTTAATGAGTATTTTACGAACTACTAACAACTTTGACAGGCCTACTATACGTGAATGATTAAGAGTATTCTACGGATTGAGGGGTGGGAGAAGGCTGCGAGAAGGAGGGGTAAGGGGGCCTCAAATTCAAAATCTGCCCGAGGTCTCTAATCAATCCTCCTAGCGGTCCTGCGACATTAGATTGGATTAGATTTGTTATAATAAATCACACACAGCGTATCAGTCACACCCTACGATGGAATTGATTGTCCGTTGATAAAATGCAAAAGAAAAAAAAAATAGTTCGTTTCACGTAATTTGTTCTGCTCGTTGAGAAAGGTTCTCTACAGACAGCTGAGTTTGCAGTTGTGACAGCTGACAGAATACTTAGTGCTACGGTGGCCACTTCTCTGATAAGTAAGGAGTGCGCCATGAGAAACAAATTGAAGCACGCCACCAAATACATACAATACATTAACAAGTATATTATTAAAACATTTCATATTCTTCAAACGCTAGAAAAAAATTACTTCACTACAAGTCTGAAGATGCCGAAATCCTTAAGTAATAAAATCAACTTTTTCCCCTTTATCTCTTGATAATAAATGTTCCAGATTACGACAAAAATAATGCAAGTTTTAATTCCAATTTAATAACTTAATTCTAAGGTATATATCAGACTAATTAAATTTCAAATAGTTCTTTAAGTAGAAGCTGAACACTGAGTGCGATTACCTCTGTAGGACATGTGGCTTTGTCCATCAGCTTTTCATCCCAAGCAGATAACCAAGACTTTAAAGCGAGTTGTGTGTCTGCCCTCCTTGGATGTGTTGAGTTTTTCGAATAACCAATAACGGGATTTAATGAGGATTTAGGTATTTGTTTTTCAGGTTCTTTCTGTGCACTTCGAACTGTTTTCAAAAACGCCTCTTCGATTTTCATTAAAGCTAGTCCAGTAGGTTTGCTAGATTCATGAGATTCCTTCGAATCTAGTTTTGGTTTCCCGCTGTTGTTGGTAAGATCTAAAATATTATTTCCGTCACTTCCCTGATAGGCCCTCGGGATGACATTTCCATTCCCTCGGGATGACATTTCAACGTGTTTCAACCATTCGTAATTCACGTTAACTGGATTCACGGTTGACATCACTGCTTTTTCGGCGTTAAAAGTCGTCGAACTTTTAGCAAGAGAAGATATGTCGACAATAAACTTATTACCTGCATGATTACCATACGGATCTAACTTTTTGAACTGATAAGCTGGAAACGTTGAAACACTTACAGTAGGCCTGTTCCCCGAAAAAACTGCTGTTTTCGCCAAACAAGTTTGTTCTGTAACTTCTTTCATTTTCTTAACAGTCGCTGAATTTTCAAATCCTTTTGTATTCGCTACAAATTGCATGTTCTTGAAGATAATCTCGTTCAACGATGCACACGTTTTCAGTTCGTCACTCGAATACACACAATTCCACTTCTCACTCTCGACGACTTTTACCTTGGGCATTTTGTTCACAGAACTTGACTTTAAATCACTCAATACATGAGCTTCCTAAACGAACGTCTTTCAAGAGAAACAAACCACCAGTCACCACTGAGCCCTGATTGGCCCGAACGCGAGCACCGACATGGACGGGAGGGAGAACAGAGGGGCTATCTACCAAGAGAATCGAGTACTAACGATTTTGTACACATAAATAGTACTCAACCGAAGATATGGTACTTAAAATAAAACGAACACGAAAGTGAAACTTAACTTATCCAATAAGAAAATAATATTTGAATTCGTTGCTTTCAGTGATAATTGAGAAACGTTAATAAGAGGAAATGATCAGAGCAAGTACAAATCATGCGTTGATGGAGAGAATTTCGATTTGTCGTACTGTCAAATAACAGATCACATCGTGATGCTACAACAGTCGTTTGACCGAAAGGTGGAATCCCTATTTAATTTTCAACTAAATACCTCTGTTAACAAGAACTCACACAATGAATAAAGTTTTTTAAAAATATTATATACGAACTTACAGTTTCATAAGATGTACCGCATATTCTAATAATATTTGATCACGCAATGAAATTCAAATGCGTTAAATATATCTGAATTTAAATTGTTATATCAGTATTTCACTTAATTTAGCTCGAAGATTTCAATAATTTTCTCAAAAGTGGGGAATGTAAGTAAAAAACCTTTGCCCCCTCCTCTCATGTGCAATAACATGCGCCAGATGTTCCGTTTTTGATCACTACAGAAATGTAGATGGATCAATTCCGAATGAAGCTTAGTTTTACAGTAAGAGGACGCAGATTTAAAGTATGCTTAAGTTTCAATCCATGGTTGAGATACATAAACATTTACTATATTCCCTCTTAAGTATGCAAATGTGTATACAAAGCAATAATATGTATCATGATTAACTGATTTTTAATTGTAGTTACAATGAAAAGGGATTCTCTTTTGACTTTTCTTGGGGAAGCACCATCTTCGACAATTTAGAATACCAGATACTTTTGACAGAAGCCACATTTGCAGTACGTCGTTAATTGTCTTGCAAAATCTCCTGGATAATTTTAGAAGTGTACGAACTCTATATACGAGTTATTGACAGTATATTTCCCACAACTGTATGCCAAGAAATGTGGAACTATAAATTAAATTTCATCGCTACGCAATATTTAAGGAGATCACTATTCGATATTAATGACTTCAGCACGCAAAAATAATACAAAATATTATTTAAATAATTCTATATATTTAAAAATGCACATTTACTGTGTATTAATATAATGGTGCTAGGCATTAATTCAATGAAATCGATCCTACACACAGTGACAAATGGTATTCCGGAAAGTCCTTTTCTGATATAACAGGATCTCCACAAAACCATCTATCTGCCTATATTCAAAGTCATGTTATTTTACTCAGACAAAATTTAACCTAATGGGGAAAATACATGAACGGGAACTCAGTGTTTATTAGTTTATTGTAAGGTAGCAACAGTAATTAGCTCATTGTCCTCAATATAGTCATAAGCAGTTTGTAACTGCTTTTTTGACAATGAATTATTAATTTGTGAATTTATTGGTAGTATAAACGGTTTGATGTCAGTACCGGACTTGTACACAGTGGAGCCAACATTTTTACTTCGCCATCGTCCTTATGAACAATGATAAGTGTACCTCTTATGTTGGCAGTACTTTCGGATTTCTTTAAACTTAAATATATCACAACATCGTCACCAATTCAATTCTCTTGCACTCATGATGCTATTCTGTTCTTTCTGCATCGAACGTGTGGAAAGAATATTACCGTGTCTCAGTTTGTTGTTATTAACTTTTATTGTTTTATAGATCATAGTCGCTTCAGTGACTTCTATTAATATTTATTCGGATATTACTTAAATTCGCGTTAGGAAGTCATTTTGTATTATTTTCGGTAAAGTTACGTGACTGAGTATACTTGTCGCGATCAATTTTTCTTTCAATGCTACGAGCAATGAATAAGTGTACCGGTATAGGGTAAATGCTTTTCAGTACTCGACACATGCGCTAGGTGGGAAGAGAATGGAGAGTAGCGTGGTTTGTCTCTCTCGCTGTGGTTGAGGGTCAGTTGGAAGGGGAGGGGAGAGGTAGTCCGGAAGGCCGTCGCCGCCACAAGCTCAGCGCTCGCTTTCCCTGCTCGTAAGACCTCCGTCCGCCTGGACGGTGTTCACGCACCCACCAACCGACCGACCACTAGACGAAAGGGAAAGCGATGAACGGACAGGCGGACGAGAGGCTCCGTTGCCTTCTCAGGCCAACGGCCTACGCTACAGTTGCGGGATAATGCAGCCATACAACATCTACTGACGATAATACACATACGAAAAACAAGGACGAAGATTAGACTAAATCGTAACCCAATCAACGTTGCAACTTCGTCATATTATAAGTAAAGTCTACGTTTGAGGGATACAACAAAGCAATGTGTAACTGAGCAGTTCAATTTTTTTTCTTTTGTGGTAATACTGTACATGCTATTATTTTACTCAATATCAAGGATGGGTGGAATTCGAGGGAGGTATATTACGGGCAATTGGCTTTCTTAATAACACTTCACGCAAATTTATATTCACGAGAAGGTTCCATTGAAACGTTTCGTTGTTGTATTTGTTCCATTCACATTGAGGGAAGGTTTTTCACCCTAAAATATACATACTGTGAAGAATTATATCGTTGATCACATTTTCAGCCTACATATTAAATAAATAAGGATATATAAGGGCCTAAACGCAGGATAGCCTTATTTATTTAAAGAATTGTATACCATCTGAATTACTTACTTAATTAAAGTACATATTTCTTCAACTTAAAAGTAATTGTTTATGAATAATAAAATTATATTAATACTAGCTGATTGCCCGGTGTTGCCCGGGATTCTTCTTATACATGTCATGTTTTACTCAGGAAAAATTAAAATCTATCTATATTGTAAGAACAAAATACTTTTACTTGCCGGTTTTTTAAATATGTACGAAACCCTAATTTTTCAAATTCATAATAATACAAATTTAATACAAAACTTAACTGTATAAACTGCACCATCTCGAGGAAGCCGCACCAGTCCCATTTTAGCTTCCGACGCATAACGCACCATTTCATTAAAATTCTTCTAAAATATAAACTATTCGTCGAAATTTTACGATTTACAGAATTTTTTTATCTTTGTTAAAGGCATAAAACAAATAATTCATTAAATTTGATGATGACTGATTTTTTCCCTCCGAGGCAAACAATATTGCCATTTATAGTTGTCACCTATCTCTAACCGTTTAGGCAGCGTAAGCGAATATAACTATTTTTTCCGATTTTATCGACATTTATTGTCAAAAAAAATGTCCAACTTTATTATCACACATTTAAAAACTAAAAGTTAGCTTATGTTCATCCTGGACATGTAATCTATCTCCTTGACAAATTTCATCACGATCGGTTCAGCGGTTTAATCGTGATGAAGTAACGAACAGACATACACATTCGCGTTACGCATTTATATATTAGTATGGATAATTTCAACATTGTGCGGTGTATATTAGAATATCATTTTTGAAGTTGAAGTTTGTTTTATTTCAATAACACATACTACTTACACTTCGATACAAAGCTTATCAACTTTTGAAGTCGAAAGGATATAAAATGATGGATATCGTCTAGATAGCAAATGCTTGTAACGACAAGTCGTTCGACTTCCACACTTTCTGGGACCTGTCGACGAGGCCAGAAACATGAAAGGATTTTAAGCCAGAATAATCAAAACGTCCCACTATTCTCTTCAAATGCGAGTGATAAATTCAATCAGCATTTGCCGTTCGGGATGTAGGTGACTGCGTTTCGTTCCATAACACATACTCCACCGATGAGTTGAAAGTCGCGTGTACATGGGAACATCATCATTACTCACAATGGGGCTGTAGACGGCGTGGGCATGGGCGAAGTTGCGCGGGTCGACGGCCATCGCCCCGTGGGCGGCCGTGAACGCTGCCGAAGGGCCGCCGCCGAACAGCCCCGCATTGTCAACGGGCGAAGGGATGTCCGGCGCCACCGCCGTCGCAGCCACTGACGGATCGACCTTGCGTTGTTCGAAGCCCAAGATCCGTTTGATCATGCGATCCCATCCAGCAGTCGCCTTCTCGTTCTGTGGAGAGAACGAGATGAGCATCCCCGAAAGGCCGATATTATACGGTCGTATTTCTATGTCATATCTATGAACAAAGTTTCTCTCAATGAGAACCTATGTCATAGATATATGATTATAGTTGAACTATGATCAAAGCTTGTGCATTACACGGTCGTATTTATATGATCATATATATGACATAGTAATATGACCGTGTAATACCGGCCTAAGCAATAGTGGTATGGGGTAGGGGAGAGGATGAGGGGAGAGCAGAGCCAACGCTTCAATACTATCCGATTCCTTTGATTCGTTCGGAGGTATACTCAAGTCATGTTCACCTATTTTAGTCACTTTTTATAAAAAAGTTGCACTTTATTACAAAAATACATAAAAACCTTCGATAAGTCAAATGTTGATTTCCTTGAGTCGCTCATCGCAGAACGTGTGCTAGTGCGGACATATACAACATCTCATTGTATCATGGAATACCAAAAGAGGAGATTCATGGACATAAACTCACGTGTATTTTACGAAACTAAACATTCCAGAGAATGCGGGCGGGTAATCAACTCAAGGATTCAAGTGAATAAGAACTCAAATGAGTCATAAGGCCACGCAGATGGATCAAACTAGAACGATAGAATATCTAGAAAAAATGTTATCAGCGTACTTGATCTTCGGCAAAAGACCAATTTTTCTAAGAGACATTCGTGGTCCGTCCTCGTATTAGTGGTCAAGTTTGTTTCATTAGGCCCCTAGCAGCCGGCAACTACGCCGAAACAATGGAGAGTGCCGTCGTGTGCGCATGCGTGGTAGCAGGCGTGATACACCACTAGTTGCCTAATGCGATAGGTCTCATTTGAAGCAACGACTTTGTCGCTGTAATGTAAACACTAAAGTTTTCGGTCTCTAGAAACAAAATATAATAGGGTTGTAAGTTTTCTTCTCAGCTGAAACCCATCATAATTTTCATCCTAAGAATGCTGAACGAACCGAGTTTAAATTTCGAATATCCACCACACTGGAGTCGTCTCTGTAGATCCCAGGCAACGAGATATCTGAGGAATTCCACTCCAAACGTGGAAAGCATACTTAAAGGAAGAGTCAACAGGTGGAATACACATCTATGATGGCGACACACAAAGCAAATAGTCGACAGACGTTGGGAAATCCACGAAGGAAATCTAAGGTCTCCGCTTCGTGGAGCGTATTCACACTGCAGTGTTGATGGAAGACAAGCGTTCTTGCATTCAAGTGCGGTGAATACGACTAGAGTAACATGTTTTCACACCATGTGAAGTGCGTAAAAGCTAAGAATATCCAACTAAAAAGAAATTTTTTATGAAATCATTGTCTGATGATATCCCAAAGTCTTCTCTTCAACCCCCTCCCCATACACCCAGATGGGAAAAATGGATATATCGCTTTCATTCACGTGATACGCTGCTTCCTCAATAGTTTCCTTTGATTGTTATTAAACAATTTCAACAAAAAAAAAACATGAGGCGATTAATGTCATTAAATTCTGTATAACAATTTATCCTCTCTAGAATAATTATTGTTGAATGGCTGAAAGAAATTTAAACTTCTATGTAATACAAAAGTGTTTGTTTTAGCTTTAAGAATGTTTTCTAAAACTCAAATTTAGTGAAAACTAGAAATTTGTAGAAATTAATTTTTTAGAATAAGGAATAAATTCAAGGCATATGATAACAATTTATAACAAGTCAAAGTTACGGAGGTCAAAGTTTTCCTTCATCGGAGTTACTCCATGCATAAACTAGTGGTGCAAAACCATTGCACGTACTTTCTCATATACGTTTCTCAGTCTGGACTAGAGAGCGGCATTAAAGCATTCTATTAGGAGAGGGATGATTTTCACATAAATTGCAGGCATACGAAACCGAAAGGAAGAAAAAGTATTACTAAATTCTTGCCTGATGGTAAAACTGTTTTGGTTTTATGTAGACCTAAAAGGAAAATAAATCACCGTGACAATGGTTTCAAGTCAATTAATTAAAAAAATATTTGCCCTTGTAGAGATCAGGATTGCGAATAAGGAATTCTTGTATTGAGTTTGCGATGTAAGAATACATAACCTCGTCGATCAGTGTCTCTGTATTTTGCAAGTGACTTGCCTTGTGCATGGAGACTGCCAAGGCGAGTACCAAGTATGTCTTACCGGACCCGCCGAGAGGGAGTAAGAACAATTTTGTTGATATGTTGCTCTTTTATTCTGATTTACACACACACACATACATTATGGAAACATTAATTGTGTTCGTAAGAATAAAGTAAATCCCTGTTTACTGAAACGACTGAAAATNTATATATATATATATATATATATATATATATATATATATATATATATATATAGACACGTTCCTACGTGTTTGTTTTTACTTGAATTTTTAGTTTGAATTCGTCAATTTCTTTAATTAATGTTTGATTATTAACCACTGTCGTAAATATTAGGCACGTTTTTGATGCAGATATAGGTAAAAAGTTACTTCTAATTTCCTTCAAATTGTTTACAGTAAGCAGGGGCGCGGGTTCATCTGTGCAATGTGAAGGGAGCCAGAGAAACTCTTTGCCCCGGTCCCCGATTCGGTTCTCGGTCATAGGATTTGCGCCATTCGAAAGAATGTGTGAGAACCGAATTGAATATTGTAGAACAACATGTTCTACAGGATAGGAACAACCATCGCAATGGAAAGACACACTAAATCTTAAGAAGAGCTTGTTTTTTACTTAATACGTGCATGCAGCATCACTTTGTTAGAATTAATTAAATCCAGAGAAATCGTGAGGTGAAATTTCGGGAAAGTTAAAATAATCTGTCTTGCATAGGGGAGTAAAAATATACGTGTGTATGTGTTATCCCCCCACAATAAAATCCCGGTACGCCCCTGTGTACGAATACGAAACATTCAAGACACAAAGAAACGAGACCAAAGAAATTAGATTTAGTCACGATCAAACTATTTTCAGTCGTTTCAGTAAACAGGGATTTACTTTATTCTTACGAACACAATTAATGTTTCCATAATCTTAGAAACATTGTATTTGAAAATAATTTCCATTAAAATAATGGTTATTTCTTTATACGGACTGTCTGCCTTGAGTATTAACACAAAGAAGTGTGTGTATTTTATTCGACAGATAACTCACGTGATGGAAGTGATTTGTCAAAATCTGCGTCAAGAGGGGAGGTGTCCCTCCAACTTTGGAAAACAGACGGACCGAAGCCCCCCCCCCTCATTCCCTCCCTGACGCAACAGCGCATGCGTCGGTCTCCCCGCCACGCCAAGCACCACACCGGTGGGTAGTCGCCTCTGCGCGGCGGCACGGGCTAAATATGGTGGCGCGGCCTTGCACGCCCAGGCGACACGACCCCCGTGGTCATAGACGCGGAGGTTGCCCGCGCCATTGTTACTTCCTAAATGGTTCTCAACACTTCGCACGAGTGATCGAATAGAGGTAAACAGGTGAAGCAACTGCAATAGCAAAATACAGGAGAATTGCAACAGAACGGATTCATGATGTTCATGAACCTCATTTTTCACATATGGTTAAAATTTCACACTAAGTAGAAAACTATAACTGCCCACAGAACATTACTTTTGCTTCACTATGTTATCGTAATTACAATTTCGTTGTACGTACCAATAATGTTGTAAAATAATACTTTCAATCAACAAGAAATACAATTTTTTACCGAAATTTTGTCCCTCTAATCAAATTTTAAAACAGCTTGAACATGCTGAATTAGGTTAATTGATAAAATTTAGCAATATTGCTTTAAATACATCAAATAATTTTGTCTTGCAAATTAGAAAACGAGTTACAAAACAATAAATACGTCCATTGGTTTGATTCACATGAATGAAATCTTGGGATAAATTATTGAAAAACATTTTCCCGTTCCCTTGTTCGACATTCCATTCCATTTCATAAGAACGAATATCACCACAATGTCCTGGGACCATCGAATCTTCACACACTGAACAGATTTTTCCCATTAATCTACTTCAATTAACGTCCATTAAATTTCGTAAGACTTAAATTATTTATTTAATTTCCCCATTAAGCCCAGTATTTATTACTGGTGTGGTATAAATGACAGTAACTACCCTGAGAATTAAAATGAAACGTAAGATTTTCGTAATCATTTGTAATTTGAAGGCGCGAATCGGCAATTTTTCATTTGAGTAACAAATTCATAGACCCATCTGAAGGATTTGCTTTCCGGAGGACTCGTATTGAATCCGTGCATTGGCAAAACGAGTCTCACAAAGGAGTGCCATATAGAGCACCTACCGGTGACAACAGATTTGGAGGCAAACTCAGCGAGTGCCTTTTTCTCCCTCTAATTGCTCAGAGCAGTCAGCCAGCCGGATCCTCATCAAGGTCGCATAGTGCAGATCGTTCGCGGTCAATATCCCGCTAACCTTTAACTTCTCCATCTTCTATCGCACGGCGGCAAGCATACTCTGGAACGCCCACCGAAGAAATTCTACACGATTTCCAAGCGTCGATTACCGCCAACTTCAATGAAATCCCTACTAGCGGATGTAGCTTCTATTCATTCTGTTAAAATTGAGACACGGACAAAGATGTATGCAGACACTCCCAAAAACTTTGAACTATAGCAGCGCCGTCCAACTTACCTCAGCCCACGGGCCAATTTTTGTACACTTCCCCATCGATCGGGTCGGCACAGGATTAGGTTTGGTAAAATGTTGTCCGGCGAATAAAACTAATGGGGTATATTTACACATTAGTAACGCGATATTTTGATTCTCATCAACAAATTTATATTTGTCAATTTAATTATAAATTTATAACTGGAATTATTTATAACTTTATTTATATTTATAATTATTTATAAATAACTGGAAAAAGTATATTTCTTCATTTTAAAAAGAAACTTTTAATATATAGTATTATAATAATTTTTTAGATATTGTACTGTGTAATTCTCGACACAATTTCCAACTTTCTCTCTCTGGACATGACACGTCAAATATTAAGTCTGAGAGAATATATTTATAACACAAAGTTGTGCCCTCAAACGTTTGATGAAAAAGTTATGTAAGATGTACTATAACTTGCGGCCCTTACCAAAAAATGTTCGCCATTTGGATCTCTACATATGATAAAACAGTAACTCCTCATTTTGGCATTTTTCTTATTACAAACCGAAGTATGAAAATGAAATGTAGCTTAGGTTATTTCCCCATGCTGTAGGAGAAGGATCCCTTGTGTCTTATTATCATCCGTTCAGAAGAATTTGGGTGATGCGATCTCAAATAATGTTAAGACCCGGATTAAAGATGTGCCAAACCGTAAGACCATTATTACGAATACGAATCGACAAGGAAATTATTACGAATATTTCATACACGTTTATAAACAAATAGTCATAAATCCTAAAAACACCTTTCCACGTAAAAATAGGAAGTTACGTTCGAATGACTCAAAACTTACGATTTTCTATGTGCAGTTTCTTGGAATTTCAACGCCTCTGTAATGAAGGACATATTTTTCAGGGTCAGCTAAAATTTTGAATAGCACATTGCTTTAGCATTCCTAACCGAAGTGAAGGTCAAATTTGTGAGATGGACACATTTCTCAACATAGCGTCCAACTTCATATCAAACTAGTTCGACTAATAAGTTCGATCCTGTGTGACACCTTATGGTAGTTCTAGTGTAGATAGAATTCAATCACTAAAATATTTTATATCGGCATAAATAATCAGCGTAAATTGTATTATTGTGATTTCAACTTGAAAAAAATACCTCACCGGCCATTTAAAAGAAATAATTGCAATTATAATTGATGGTGTAATACATTGCGTCGTATGGAGAAAACACTTATTTACAAAATAAGACCAATTTTTAAACCACGAAAGTGATGGAAGTTTACTTTGATTTGTAGTAAATTTTCCGTTGTATTTTTTATATCACTTTTATATGTAGGTCACCGGACATCTGAGAGAGATATTTCACTTTTTCCGAGGTGAGATGCACAAAACACGAAACCGTTGTGCACGGCAGCCATATTTTTTTTACAAGCTCTTGGCAATTCAAACGAGTTTTTAAAATATTATTTGAACTATATTAACTGATAGATAGAAATTAAATCATGCTTTTTCATCATTATTATTCATATTCTTGTTTTATGTCAATTACAATAATAATTAAGAAAACAATTATACATCTCTGTGATTTGACTAACTTAAAGCGCTGGTCCCACCTTAAGTGCGG
>NNCF01128114.1:294554-338302 GCA_002313205.1 Laupala kohalensis | reverse complement strand
GGCCCCGTGTTCGCCAAACACGTACTTACTAGATGTTAGTCCCCTGGGGCGAGGTAGGAAAATGAAAGATACCCTAGCCCTAATGGTGTCGGGATCGAAAAGAACAAGAGGTGACCAAGAAAGAGAAAGGAAGGATCATGGCACAAGTAAGTGGAAGTAATCCTCGACCAAGTCATACATACGAACACATTCTAATGTTACCTCGTCTTACAATCCAGTGGATGAACTATCAAACGCGAAACGAATAGTTTGCGTTTAATATACGGGTATTGGCATGTCGAGTGAAAACGAGCAATTGGTATAGCTGCTGGCACTTTCACCTCATAGATAATCCGGAAACTAGATTGCTAGAGTTCTTTACGATGTCTGTGACATGAAACATTGAGCTCATGGCAGCTGAACAAATCGTACATATAATTTATTTCCGCTGCCATAAAGTATTTTTGAAATTCAATTTTTACAGAGTAATCCTTGTAGCTTAAGAATATGAGAGAGTAATAATTCAGTACGATTTAACGGCCTTGGTCCGTATCTCCATCTCTTCCCTCTTACTCTATAATACAATTTCCAATGCCTTGAAGTTATTTGAGTTATCTCTGTAACTTGTTTTGTAGTAATGTAACATAAAACCTGCGACTTTTCGATGTTGAAAACCTCAATTCTCTTTTAAGAGCGCATTAGATTGGTTGAAAAGAACAACGTTTATAATACGATTTATCATTTGATAAGTTAAATTTAACTTTTTAACACGAAATACAAATTCAAATTATATTCTTAAGAAATTCCACGTAGAAATCTAATTAGAAACGAGGGAATCAATATACATATATTCATTTATAAATTCTGTTTGTTCTTATATAGTGCTATCAATGTCGAACTATCCCTGAACAGACCCCGAAAGAGCCCAAGGGGTTCGCGAAGGGTAACGCTCCGCAATTACTTGACCTCGGCACTAGGAGGAGGAGATGTGGTCAGCATCTAGCTCCAGTCGGTTTGACCCCAGGATGGACCCTGGTACTACTCATTTTGCATCAGGCTGAGTAGGATGAGGAGGAGTCTGGATGTTGAGGTGTGATGAAAAATCCTCACCTCACCGGGGATCGAACTCAGCGCTCTACCCACTGAGCCACGCTGACTATTCTATCTACCTGACAATGCATATCTATTAGTATTAATTGTTGATACGAATTTCTCTTTGTTTCTAGGTGAGTGAATTCACGTATCTCTAGCAGTTACTAAGGCAAGTAAAAGTACACGAATGGTGTGGTATACATCATTTATTTAGTATTTATTTTATTTCATGACTTGTTTCATGATATGGCGAGGTTCAAGCCACTCTTCCACTTAACCGCATGATTTCGGTGAAGGGATCAGGAAAGAGATATATTAAGTGTAGTCTAGCAATTAATCGAGTCTTATCTATCAAATGATACGTGTTTCCACAAATCTCACAGCATGCACTACAATAAACAGTAAAATATTTGAATACAAAATTTTTCCAGCAAAATGCATTTTGATCAAATTAGCCGGAATTTTAGGAAATATGACCAATCTAGATAATATATTTCGGGGGAGATTTTATTTTCGCGCTATTTTGGTATACATAATCATTTTAGCTTCCCGAACTTTCCAGGTATGAACACGGTTTCTTGAGTGAAAAAATCTGGTAAATATCATATCTTTGATTATAATTAATCCAATAAGATTACACTATACAATTAAAGATTGTTAGTTATTGATTAAATAGAGTGCTATTTATAAGTAAATTCAATAATGAGTAAGAGCGATAGATGAGTGTATGCACAAAAGCGAGGGATGAAATGTGTTGTTTGTAGAATGAATAATCATGAATGCAAGAGACAATATAGATATTATGTGTGGGAATAATAGCATTGGTATGAAGTAGAATAGATCTGGATCACTAATATAGAAAAACACACTTCTACGTTCCTGCAACCAAGTGCCTTTCTTGACAGCTTTCTCATGCAAGAATCTTCCTTAGCAACCACCACCTACAAATACATTCAGTGAATACAATTTATGACTTCAGAATACTTAAAAATGCGTACTATAAAATCAGCTAAATGCTATATAATGACAATTCTATAATCTACACACACGCATATAACATTGTTGCGGGAAAAAATTACGATTTGGTTACAACAAAGAATCATACAACAGGTAAAATCCAATGAAATGTCATTTGCGTTTACAACACAGTGCTTCTAATCGCAACACATTGTTCTAACATATTTTCTAGTCAATTTCCTCAATTTGTGCAATATACGCCATAAAAATGATGATTTGCTTCTTAACACACGAAAAACGAATTGTCCACTTCGCAACTTAGAATTCCAGAACTCGAAGAAGTATCGTTAATGGAACAGACAAGTCAGTACAAGGTCATAGTATCTACTTACGAGTAAAAACTAGACTAAAGCAAACTTTAATATACTTCCGTTGCTTGAGGTTGGCAGCAGTGTCTTAGCCGTGAGGTTACCCAACGCCTTCCAGGGGAAGGGGGAGGGCGTGGGAGGTAGAATCACCCAACCGCCACGCAAGCGTCTGCGAACACCCGCGGCGCCACCACTGCCCACCATTTGTACGATTGGCAAACTCACTTGTAAGTGTGCGAAATTAATACCATTAATTTTCTATTTTGTTCTGATTTTAGTGCTTGTTTCCTTGTTCCAAGATCGCCCGTAAAGATGCGTTTAAAATCTGCGGCAAATATTTGTTCCAGTTTAGAATGGCAATCGTAGGGAATAACCTTATTTTATCGGCCTGGTTATTTGTTTTATTCATATTTTCTCCAAAATTTTCTGTTATGGCCCAAGGTTTGCGTAGGAGTTTCACACATCCACGCATCGTTGAAGCGTGTATGCAACCGAATACTTCGTTTCCGCACGAAGCGCGATGTTGGAGTTTGTTGTGTATTTTGCCCCACCCGCATTCCATGACATGACATGACAAGACGGAGTCAGACTTACTTCGCCCTCCGTCACATATTGCGTGACTGATTGCTAAACCTACTTGTTTATACAAACGAATACTTTTACGAGCACTCGAATAACAACAAAAGCTTGTTTTTGAGTAATCTCGATTTGAGAGTTCTACTTATCATAACGATATACTGTGATATTTAAGAAGTTGCAATGAAATGTACACTCAAAGTCGTGTAATTTTACCGCAAATAATGNGTAACTTTACCACAAATAATGCAATATGGCTGTCTAACACGAATTGCCAACTTCAAGGAATTTAAATAATATCCGAAAAACATTAATTGTAGTCACACAAACGACTATTTGCTGTAAAATGTAATTTTATAACACTCAAGGTAACGTTCATTCCACAAGCTCGATGCAAAGATTAGAATTGCACCACAAAAGCGAGTGAATTCAATTGATGTCCGATGTTGGCGATGTATCCACCATCAAACAAATTAGAATGGCAATAAGTAAATAAATTATTTAATAAGTTATTGTCAAGAGAGCAGTTTTAATAGTCGTATGACCACGTTGAGGACAATAAACTAATTTACTACTACTACTTTACAATAAACTTAGAAACACAGTGTATTGGCGGTAACGTTTGTTCTTCTTTTTCTTCTTCTCCTTCTTAGGTTACATTTTCTGGGAAAAGGTACATGACGTAGAGTATACAGAGATACCTGCACTTCTGAATTATGGGATGAATTTTTTACAATGTCCCAATAAACAGCATAATGAATCTTTTTTTAACTCTGTAACGAAACACTTTCGCCCGGTCACTGGAGATGAAAGCGACGACTGGAGCATCGCGTGAAGCAACCGGGTGCGGCGTCCCGCGTGGGTAGGCAGCAGGCGAGGAAACGCAAACACCTCTAGAGCAACACCCCCCTCCCCCCACGCAGTCAAAGAAATCGTCTCGGTAGGCGACAAGCAGTCCTCTCCTCAAACGCAGTCCTCGCAAGAAACTCAATCCAGCAAACGATATTAGACAAAAGGCAAATATACGGGAAATATTCAATGCGAAGTCAACCTTATTCGAGTTTCAAGGCCGATTACGATGTTGGCTTTGTAAGTGTCCGTCCCATGTTGGCTTTGCTTCGTAAGCTTGAGCCTCTCCGAATTATTGCTAAATATTCCAAGTATTTTATGTAGTTATAAGAGAACAAATCGATTGAATTATTAATAAGTAAAATCAGAACCCGAACGAAACATTCACACACACTGTTAAACATTAACTCATAGGTCAGTATTAAGAGATCCATACTAATATATAAATGCGCAACGCGAAAGTGTGTCTGTTTGCTACTTAATCTCGATTAAACCACTGAATCGATAGTGATGAAATTTGGCAAGGATATTGTTAAGATTTTGAGGATGAACATAGGGTAAATTTTATTTTAAAAATACATGAAAAGATAGAAAATGAATTTGACCATTAATGTCGACGAAATAAGAAAAAAAGAGTGATATATTCGTTCACACCGCCTAAATTGTTGGAGATAGGTGGTGGCCATGGAAGACAATATTGTTCGCCACAAAAAGTTATATAAAAAAGTTTGCGACAACATAGACATAAGGATTACCTACATTATCCAAAAATAGGAGCGTTAAACATATCAATTTAAGAAGGAAAAAATTAATCATCATTACATTTAATCCTTTTTTGTTTTGTGCATTAAACAAAGACTCAAACATCTTTAAATCGTAAAATTTGGGCGAATGGTTTAGATTTTAAAAGCGTTTTAATGAAANTTTAATAGTTCTACTAAGAGATGTATGTACAAGATGAAATATTAAGGGAGTAAACATGTATCAAGTTACTAGTGATTAACTTCAGATTTTCCGTACAATGCTTAACAAAGACCTCCGTTAAATTCCCGCAAGAGTGATTTTACAACACTTCGCAAGGGCTGACACGATTCTTTTTATTCTTTTTTTCTGGGACTTTCTTAGACGTCTTGCTATTACGAAGTTCTCTTTTGCGACACAAACGTCAGAATGACGTTGAACATTTAAAAGGCAGGAATAAATCTTTATTACGGACAGATGGACATGCATTGAGCGCCATGCGGGAGAATTTATTAACTTACGACGTAAGTAGCAAAACAACAACAACAAAGAAAAAAGGCCAGAGTTTTTAGCAGACAGGTTAATTTTGACTGAAATTAATAAAAAATACTTATGACAATTTTGTAAAAACAATTTGGATAATAAACACATAAAAGTAGCATTACTTTTCACCTCTAATGCGAGACTTTGTCTGGTGAGTTAGTTCATTGCTAGTGAAATATTTATTATCCAAATTGTTTTTACAAAATTGTGACAAGTGTATTTTATTTTAATAATTTGAGTCAAAATTAAACTGTCTGCTAACACTAACGTCGGTTTTCTTTGCTTCTTACATTCAGAAGAGCAGACGTGAAACATCGTTAACTTACGACAGTTTGAATATTGAAACAAATTAGAAAACCTTATTTTTAGCAACAAGTAAAGAACGAAAGGGTCTACACAAAAAATGACTCCTTTACAACTAAGGTACAGCGATAGTATTTAATGTTATTCCAGTAATCCGTTAGGCCACACCCAGCTGAAAATTGTCTGCGCTGTTAATCCCACACCAGGCCCCAGAGACGTAGGCGCCATAAGGATTAGGCACTTCCCAGACAGACTCCACGCACCAATTTCCATTTCTTCAGTGGGGGACAGAGTCAATTCACACTATTTCACAATCACAATTTCAAAGAAAGAAACGAAAGGTGTTAAAATTAAGAATCCTAAATGTAATAACTATTACTAGAATTATTAAGCAAAATACGTTTCGTTAGTAGACTTGAACCTCCAGTTTATACTGGTACCAGCAGTTATTCAGATGATCTGAAATTCGGATTATGAGTGAAATGAACTATAAATGTTTATACCATGGATTCTACGAGAAAAGTAAAAAGAAAAACGAATATTTAAGAAAAACACATAAGAGGTGGTTTATTACTCAACGCTGATACCCATAGGTCGTAAAAGTAAACCTTATGGAGAGCACGTAAAATTTAATATCGTATTATGAATTGTAGAACCAATTTAATCCAAATCCCATTACATTGAAATAACTAAATAACGCATTCCATTTTTTTCATTACTGGTCACATACAAACTATTACATTTAAAACTTATGAGCTAATTGAGAAAAACAATATTTTGAACATTAAACTGATCCGGATAAACGAGATTTCACTGTACTTCATAAATCTGACAAATCCTTTGAAATATTTTCCGCATATGCGTCGCATCACATGTGTGGACGCACGTGATGCAAGTGGACTGGCTCCCTGTCGGTTATGCAACCTGTTCTACTGCACTGACATTAGGTATGCATCGAACGAATGCTCTTCTGCCGTAGATGGACATATCGAGTAGGAGCGTTTCAGAGACGTCAGCACTCGGGTCGCTACGAAGCAGTGGTGGATTAACGGAGGGAAGGGTTCATCCAGGCTCATAGAGTCGTCCCCCCCCCAAAAAAAAAAGAAGTGCGAAGAAATTCTTGTGTTTCGTCAAGAAATACATTTCGTAGGCCTACTATCCCAGTGGATATTAAAATTGTATTCTTACAGTATCGTAATTGCCTTAAAATTGCATCAATTTGCTCTTAACTTTCCCAGAGATCTAAGCCCCTCCCAAATTCCTGGATTCGCTACTGTTCGAAGTGAAGGTTTTATTTACAATTCATTTGTATTCATGTGATTTATGTAGAAAAGGGAGTGCAAAGGAGTAGAGGAACTATATGAATTACTTTACAGATCAAATAAGAGGGGGAAACGGGAGGAGACTCCTACGAAAGATTTTGATGCAGAAAGTGTATTAAAGTTAAGTGAGCTTGAAGAGTGCCCCCGATGTATAATAAAAATTTACTAGCTGACCTGATAGACGGTGTCCTGTCCAAATTTCAATAAATTTGTTTGTGATCGTTTTGTGAATTTGTGAAAAGCTATTTTAAATGTGTAAACAAAGTAAAAATGAGGGGAAAAACGTATTTCTGAGCGATCATTGTATCTATTAACGATTGTGGCCATGGATATTCAATTTGAGGAGGAGTGCATTCAGAAGTACGGCCAATGGGAAATTTTACATTCTAGATGATTCTATCGGTAGTACACCGCTGAAATGCTGGAAATGTGTGATGTGTCTCACGAAACTCATGAAACGATTGCGATGACCTTACAACAGAATAACAATTCAACTGAAAAATAAAACAAGAAAGAGTGAACCAAATATGTCGTTCCTATCCAGTTATGATCAAGAGTGCATACAATAATTATGATTTTTGCTGTTTGTCCGAAATTTCCGACTCTCCTTTGTAATTGTCCCCATTTTTCTTCCTGAAAACTTTTCCAGGACCATAACGAACAAATCAAAAAAGAATTGCGCATATCCATCGTTCGAATCGTGAGTTATGATCTTCAGTTCATATTATATCGAACTTTGTTTTTCCTGAATTTTCCAGTTTTCTGGGACACTTTTCCAATTTTTCTTTCCCTAAAAACCTTATTCCGACTATTACGAACATATTTTTAAAAATAGCCAAATCGGTCCAGCCGTTCTTAAGTGATACGCTTACCAATGAAGAGCATGTAATTTTTATTTATATAGATTAGAACAGTGTTTAATATGTATACTCCAAGCTTAAAATATTTATTGGATTTTTAATTATATTACAGATGACTTGGGTTGTGATATTGATGTCATATTTCTCATTATTTAGTAGTATCTTCATCTGCTATCTTTTTCATCACCCAGGTTAGCATCGATAAATCATTTTAAGACAAAACAATTGATACATTTAAACTCTCTTAATACTTTCATTGTTTAACTATTGAATTATTCTTTATGCAGATTTCATTCCTTATTGATGAAAATTCCAGTGACGCCTACAAGAGGCGTTTGTCTATCCGTTTAAATAAACAGTTCACATTGGTTCAGGAAACGGTTTTTAAGAGTAATAACAATATTGGGTAAGATGTATTCTTATCCATCGCCATATAAAATAATGAGTCAGTTTAATAAATAAATTACAGATGGAATAGCTAAGAGATACATAAGAATTCATAAGATGCAAATTTCATCAAAGAGACATATTCCAATGTTTTTCATTGACGCGAAGGAAATGTGTGTACAATTCTTTGTAACAAAGCTAACGCCATTACACAGCACACTTATGTTTAACATATAGTGTATAATCATCGCGGATTCGCTACTTAGGTAATAATCACTTTCCCAAGATCGACTTAATCACGCAGGCCTGGAAAATATATGCTAAAAGAATTAAGAATTCGTACAGTGACCCTTGAGAGCTTTGGTTCATACCTTATCGCAAGAACAGGTTGAGGACATAACACGAAATAAGGTATCGTGCCGTGGCATCAGGTCCTTTCGTGAGCACCACAGACGACTGCAATAAACAGACCACTTTTATTTCGCAACTCCAACTAGCCTTCCTTTCTCAAATGCACACACACCGCCATATCTCAACAAAAGAACGCCGAACAATGGCAGGGGGCGCATTCCGACGAGTTGTTGAGTCCGACTCACGAACTGGTGGCAGCGGAGCAACGCTCGCGCCATGGTTTATGCCCGCGGCTAATCGCGTTGCTCTTTAAAAGCAACGTGTGTTAACGGGAGATGGCTGGACGCAGGTCTGAGGATCCGACTGCAGTACACATGTCGAATACATTCCCCGGGCTACAAGGGCCGCTGCGGCGCCGAGAGCTACGAGGCTGACATAAACCCACGACTCCACGCGAGGAACATCCGTTTCAGTGAAATTAAGATGCTCGCTTCCTTTCACGAGATAAGGATACATTTCAAACACAGAAGTGGCCTCACGTTACCACACAATGTGATTAGTTTCAGAATCACATACGCTAATGTGAAAGACTATAACAATACACGCCATCAAAACAGAACCATTTACGTCCAAATATCTTAGCGAAGAGACTTTGTTACTTCTGCAAAGAATTCTATTTTTTTTCCGGAACGCGAACCAATTTGAGGTTTTGTATTAATGTACGAGTAACAAGATAAGCTCACCGAACAAATGTTAGTTACCCCCCTAAAGAGAGCACATATAGTTGTGGCCAGAACGGAAAATTGATACAATTGATAGTTTCTTTTATTTTTTGTATGCATGTCTCTTAATCTTAGAGATAAAATCATAATTTTAATTGTTTTTAAATTTTTCTTTTCAAAAATAGTAAGTAAAGTAATACATATAAAGCAACTTTTAGACTTTTTAGTGTAATTTAACTTTATTTTTTAAATCTAATGGTAAATTTCAATTCTATGGGTAAAATTCTTCTTAATAAATGAATTTCTGCTCAAATAAAAAAATAACAAAACTTCAAAGAATCCTTTCCTTGGTTGCGAAAGCAAAAAGCACAATAAAAAAACCTAGGCAAATTGTTACATAGTGTTACCAAAGGCGAGAGGTGGTATTACATGGTATTAGCAAAATATTAGTCACCTGGGAATGACTAATATTTTGTCCGATGAACTTATGTATTTCGGAAATTACTTTTCAAAGCACTAAAAAACTCACCGAAGAATGGACGATCAACCCATTTTCGTTATTAAAGAGAATAAAGACGGTAGGTGCCACGAAGGTGGATTAATTATTTCGCAAACACAGAGCAACGGTCCACCACGTAAAATATGTTATCAATACAGACTTGTGTTGGAGGTCGGCAACCTGCGCAAAATGAGGATTTCGAATAAAAACCCGCATATCCTGTTATGTGCATTTCGTAGATGGGTATCCTTGTGGGCGGAGGCGAATGAGGCATAGCAAGCGTGGGACGGTGGGTGACTGGGGGAGGGGGTAAGGGCGCGGCGAGAGGCCTCAAGGTGAGCGACTGGAGAGCTGGAGAGCTTGCAGTGGCGGCTCCAAGGAGACCCACCTCCTTCGCTCGAAGGCGGCTGAGGTATGGGTTGGCTTCCAGTTACGACACAACGCCAGATACACATCACGAAGGCTGCTGGGTTGCTCCATAGAAAGAAAGCAATGATAAGCGACGGGGCGAAATGCGGCGCAGGTGCTGACAGGAGGAAATGGGATGGATTCATCTCCCGCTTAACAAGACAACACCGAAAGCAGTTTCATTCTATTTATTTACGAAAATAAAAATTAAACTTATGGACAATATACCATTAACAAATTCACATGAATCAATGCCAATAATTAAAATGGGCGGCGGTCTATTGACATAATTCATATCGAATTTAGAATACCTTTAATAGTTACGATTTATAAACAATGTTTTTTCGAATAATAATAACTACTTTTGCAATAACCTTTTTATGTTTTGTTAATACAATTTTGTTGGTATTACGTTAATATTATAACACGTAGCGAATTATTTTTATTCTTAGAAGTGTGCTGAAATGTTAAATCCACCGCTGCCTTAGGGACCTTGAACGGAATTGATGGGATAATTCCTTGCTTGCTTACGGGGAGTAAATTACTGTATTGTCCTCCACATGGTCATAAGCAACTTGTAACTTCTTTTCTGACAATAATTTTTTTTATTTTTATTTCTATTAAAATTCATATTATTCTGGAAAATTAAGACGAATCAAGAATGACTTTCTTGCTTACAGAGTTTACACATTGCTAAAGCGAAATGTCTGTCAACTCGTTCCCTATGACACGATTTTGCAATAAAATCAAAAACAAGATTAAATGTCAAAATATCCTCTCCATATTCTCGAACCGAGCATCCGCGCTTGCCTTTGATATGCGTGTGTCACAGAAACTACTTGTATATAGCTCTAAAAGGATCGCAAACACGAACACTAAAGCAAACAAACAAAGAAACAAACCTAGTAATGCAAAGAATGCATCTCGTGCCTCGGTACTCTGCTTGAACGGTCGGCCTTCGCCTGACAGAGATCTCCTCGCTTCGAGGCATCACGCAGCGTAAACACCATTCATGTGGAAGAAGCATCCGAGTACTCGTTGAATCAACATCTGCATAGTGTGTTATGGTATATTTCAGGTGAATACCCCACGGAAAGATCCTGCAGCTCGCTTAGGAATGCCACGCCCGAAACAATACAACTAACGAACACGCATCACGGTAAAGATGTCAGCAAATTCCAAAACAATCAAATCCTAACCTTCTAACTTAAAGAAAAATGTGATTTCACGTTCATTGTGGGCGATAACTTTTGTATTTTGAGCAATAACGTTTGTACTTACGAAAAGAACCATGTGTCAAGGTCGTCTTTGAGTAAATAGATTAAACAGCTGAGAGGATTTAGGGGACCTCGAGCAAATTTTGGATTTGGGATCCTCTCTTCCAACTTTTTCATTCCTCTCATACTCCAAGAAAGTATGAAGATATTTCAATCCTTTTTTCTTTTTCATTGAGTAGACCTATCATACTCAGTAGCTCGTAAAATATACATTAAGGTATGTGATACGTAACACAATATTTAAATAATTTACAATGTTTTCTATATCATTAACAATTCTAAACTTTCTTGCGTTATTGCAATATAACAACAGTCAAAAATGCATCAACAGCAACTTACCCTCTGAACCGAATACGACGTGGCAAATTAATTATGTTTTCCGGTGAAAAATATTAATTTTCATTGATTTGTACTAATAATGCTATTCATATTGGTACCCCCTAATGGTCCCACATCTTGGGGTCTGAGGCAAAATACCCCCCACCCCTAATGTCCAGGCGACACCGCAACCATCAATATATAGCCCTCACCCGGTCCCACCAACATGAGTCTGCTAAAAATATTAATTAATTCAACATTCGTGACTCGGAGACAGGATGAAGACGAAGGCCATCGGTCGCCTTCGGCAGCGAACGAGAGCACGTGCGCGGTCGGAGAAGAGCAAAGTGGCCCGTGCGCATGCGCCGTTAGAGAGCCAGCGGATTCGGGGATCGAGGAGAGAGGGTTGTTTGGTTGGCTGCGCCGACGACTACAATCGCCCTCTGCCCGCCTTCCGCGTGCCTCGCAGCCACGCATGTCCGTCCAGCCCGCCTCGGCCACCCACCCGGCGAGAAACACGGAACACGGAACACGGACACCAAAAGGCGCGGTTTCGTCTTGGTTCCACCAGAAAACAAATGCTAGGAAATGAGACACTAACGATATCACAAAGCAACGGAAGTACTTAACATAGATGATACGCTTCTAAGAAACAGTATTTGGATGACCATGACGAATAGTTACAACAAAATGAACATATGGTTTTTAATTAATCTTCAAAATGTTACTAACAGTGCCAATGTATTAAGGGGCACAATGTTATCAAAAGTGAATTCAAAAAATAAAATTTCGGAGTCGACCATAGATGTTGGAGTAGCTTAGTCCGCGCGATATCCACTACACTACTGTTTGGAATAAGATTCAAGTTCATACATGTATTTCGTAACATTAAACTCTATACCAATAAACGATATTTAATGCCTTCTCTATAAATCGGGCTTCTGTCTACGAATCCACATAGCGAACTGAGATGCTACCTACATGTGAGGTCAAGTTCACTTTCCACAACGAGCATAGATTTCCTCCTAAATTTCAGTTTCATTTCATATTTATCTTGGGAAATCTGATAAAAATAAAATTGCCCGTATGGAATGTTGCTACGTCAGTATATCAGTTACAGCAGTGCCCTCACTCAGTAAGCAAGAAGAAAATATTTGTCTTCTTCAAACGTGAAAGGAAAATTTGTTCCAAAATTGTCATTCATGAAGGACAAGTTTCACAATACCCCAGGGAACAAATTGAAACATTATATAAAAACGCTCTTTACCATAAAATTGATCAGACCGCCAATTGTTGGGAAGATATTTTTTCACGTTTGGACGAATTCCAGTTATCTACAAAAATGCATTGCACTAAAGAAGATACCACTAAGCGGTGCACCACCTGTTTACCCGGATAGGTATGGGATAGAAGATTGTGTAGATTGTGCATCTCATCCTCGACTTCTTTCCATCCCTTCCACTTAAGGAACAACATACATCAATTAAATTATGTACGAGGTAATTTTCTTCCAAATTCTCTTAAAAGTTGAGAGATGAGATTACAAATTGTTTTTTTTTTGTTTGTGTGTGTGTGTGGGGGGGGGGCTTTACGGCTCATGTCGACATCAGAGGTCATTGGAGCCCTAAAATTTTGTACAGGTAGGGAAAATGCAGTTACGCACTAGGGAGAGCCAACATGACTCTCCCCGCGTGTGGGGCTCGCCGAAGGACTCGACCATACCCACTAAAAACTCTCCTGAATTACAATAGATCCAAAGATATATCAAAATAGGGGAAAAATCCTGAAAGCATTATAAAAAACAGAAAATAAAGAAAAGAATAAATTTCGAGAGAAAGAAAAAATATATGTAAAAAATTCAAATCCTGACCCTCCCGAGAAATTGTGGGAGGACTCCCGTTTTGTTTATCGATTTGAGTAAAAACATACGAAGAGAGATCAGATACTGTTTCAGAGGCCGATTTCTTGAAGGAATCTAAAAACGCGCATTAAAATCGGTTCATTTTGCCCCAGTATAACGTTCAAACTGTTCGGTAGATTGTGTCGCCGTCGGCTGGTACTAAATTTGAGACTCTTAAGAAGAAAGTGTTCCACGGTAAGAGTTGTGTTACAAGATTCACAGACGGTGGGAGGTTCACCGCGTAAGAGATGACCATAAGTAAGATAGCAGTGGCCAATACGAAGGCGTGTAAGGATTACTTCTTCACGTCTGTTCGCACGGGATGATGACACCCAGGTCTTAATGGAGTCTTTTACCTTTCTCAGCTTGAAGGCGCTTGTTTGCCATTCGGCTTCCCATGTCCCAAGAAGAGACGATCTTATTGCAACCTTTAAATCTGACGTAGGAACAGTTAAGAGGTCAAGGACTGTCCTCTGTGTTCCCCACTTCGCTGCCTTTTCAGCTTCTTCATTACCCATAATACCCACGTGCCCAGGAACCCAACAAAGGATTACAAAGATAGTTTACAATTTTATACGAAATTAACTCGTAATTTGAAGACATACAATACGGGAAGAAATAATGTGAGTAGTGTATAAAATGTCTCAAATATGTCAAGAACATAGTAATTTATGTTAAAACGAAAAAAACAACCAACAAATAAATAGTTTTAAAAATACAGATTTTTGTTTTTGACACTACTATTTTGTATTGGGGTGAGTAATTATTTTAGAACAATTAATTGACAAATATTAATCGAAGAATGCAATAAACTGAAATATTTTTTGATAATCACTCATCCTTAATAGGCATCCTCCCAGCACTATCTTGCATGTGAATTCTATCCATTTACGATGGTCCACTGTATAGCAGGAAACGCGATAGCTGAAGGACACGAGCGTGGTTTTCATGGTATGGTTTTTATACTAAAATATTTCAAAATGTCAAGTATACATTGCAAACCGCTCTTCTCCGTCATATAAATTAATTCAATGGCATGAAAATATTAAAACAAACACCTACAGAATAAATTGACGGAGAGAGGTTTGAAGGTGTGAGAAAAAAAACAGAAGCAGCGTCAGAAACGAAGGTTAGAGGTTGTTAATCGCAGAAATCCATTTAGCTTTTCCAATCGCGGAAATTCCTCACAGGGTACGGAATTGCGCGAAATTACTTCGTTTTTTAACGCCAACACATTTCCTCGCAGTCGCTTAAACACAGGAATTTCGAAGCTAACACATGCATCAACGCATAACAAGGATGTAACTGTTTTCACGGCTACGCGTTTCAGGCTAACCGCAAGATTACACGATAGTGTTCCAATGTCTAGTTGATCTTCCTCCCAAAATATAGGATTCGGCACACTTGGAATGAACGAATTGCCCCGACGTATGCAGGATATTCCCGAAAATCCGAACATTTTTTATACTATTAACACTGGTATTATACAGCATTTTTACATTATTCACGAGATTACTAGCATTTATTTAATACATAATATTTCTGAATCACTTAATGTGTATGACGAGGATTGTTTTCGGGTTTCTTATGTATTATGTTATTACTCTACCTTTATGATAATTAGTGACGTATCAGTCACACACGTTTCCGGTATTTAAATTATTGTCAAAACAGTAATTATTGCCAAGTGCATTATTAGGTATCACGAGAAACATATTAACATAAGATACAAAGTTAAGTCTACGTGAATGCACGAAGACCACATTTGCTTTACCACAATGTCTAATCGTGTATGAAATGTCTAAATATCTAGTACGTTTCGTTAACTATTAAAAATATTCCACAGTAAACTCCACGTATTTTAGGTATTTCAAGAGTTCACGATAAGATTTCCGTCGAACTGCTTCACATTCAAGATTTCTTGGCATCCTGGAAAATATTTACTGCTTGTGGAAAAAAGTAGAAACCATCCCGAAAGCGCACTTAACCTCGGGAACAGGTGTGTTCATGGAAAGAGCACGGGTTGATGGCGAACTGGAATTTTTCTCCGTGAGGTCAAATCAGCAGCTTCTATATTGGAAGAACCATCGCTCCCAGAGACAAGGTGTCATCATCTGAACTTTTTGGAAAGTTACGTTTCAGTTATTCAGGATTTCTCGGTTACCTCATTCGCAAACCTTCATAAGATTGTCAAAATAATGATCATTGACAACTTCGCCACTCGTAAACTTTTTCTTCCAAACGTAGTGTTGGAAATGTGATAGGACAGGTAACGGTAAATTAAATTTTGCATGAAGTATTCAAACAGTAAATAACTCTGCCCTGCAATAAATGTATCTGAAGCTTTAACGAAGAAATTTGCCTAAAGTGTTTTCCATCTGCATACTAACTTCAGCACGACCGAAGTGACAGAACATACAAAAGTTATTTAATATGTATCATATCAAACACCGTCGTAACCATTATTTTATACGAACAACAGTAATAAAAAAATCTATCATACGATACAATATTTTATGAACTAAACAAGGGAGGTTTGTTTGAAGTTCACAATAGATTTGTGTGAACACAATTGATGAAGCAGTTCCTTCGCACAGAGAAGTTTTTTCGTGCTTTTTTTACGCAACGCCGACAGCGGTTCATGTATTCCGCATCTCCACTGCAAATTCAAAAATGTTTCATTATCTTTTAACTGCTAAAGATGTGAAATATACCACCAGTGAGCAGGCCATTCTTTATTAGGCAACTACCAAACCTCTGTCAACTAGCTGTCGAGACATAATTACACTCTAGGTTGTCAACTGTGGGAAGAGCACCGAACCAGCTCGACCGACCTAAGGAGTCCGACGTGCTAGGAACCCTTCTAGCTATCTCTAATTGAAAAATCACTTTATTTATTGATAAAGATATCCCAGATAAACTGATATTTTAAAAATCTAAGTTAAAAGTAACAAAGTAATACCAAACACGAAGTGAATAAACAATATTATGTAAATTTTCACTTATTTTAAAGTTATTTGTATTTTTGGTGTAATTACAACCCCCAGTGCTCTATTCTCTGTACTACTTTGATTCCCGAAATAATGCAGAAACTGTTTCAAAACCCCTACTTTCCGAATGTTTTGTTCCGGCAAATAAATTCGTTAATCATAAAAGTAATTAACATTTATTCAAAAATTTAATGACGCACTGGTTATCTTGCAATGACGTAGAGCAGTGCTGTCCAACTGGTGACCCGCGAAACTTTCCTTACGATCCGCAAGTTATAGTACATTTTACATCAAACTTTGGGGGCCACAACTTTGTGTTATAATTCNGGGGGGGGGGGGGGGGGCTTTACGGCTCGCCGACATCGAGGTTACCTGTCACAATTAATAATAATAATAATCAATGCTGTCATAATTAACAATTGACGTGGCATGTCCGGTGAGAGAAAATGGAAAACTGTGTTCGAAATCACCTCGTCATTCATTACAATATGAAAACATTTTATTGTAATACTATGAAAAAATATTTATAGATATAGATGTACTGCTTAATATTTTCAGATTATAAATAAATAAATTTTTATTGTAAAAAAAGCAGTACAAACTGCGTATGACCACGTGGAGGACAATAAACTAATTCACTCTCCGGAAGCAAGGGACCATCCCATCAATATAACAATATGTATTTGTTAATAAGAATAAAAATATCGCGTTGCAAATAAATAAAATACCCCACTAAGATGTTTGACACCGCAACGAAGTTCCAGAATAGAAATATTTTCCGAGGTCCATGAGACCCCTCCCAAGTAGAATAAAAGGTTTACTGTCCGCATAAGACCGTGTCCGCAAAAGATTCCTCGAACGACTCACTTGAAAATCTGTGACAACGATAAAAGATGATCCAGTTGTCTTTTTCCGCTTTCCACGGCAGTACACCACGTCGCTTTACTTTCTCCGACACGAAGTGCGTCAGCAGCGAACCTCGCGAGGCGTCTCCACCAGCGGACGCTTTCGCAACTTGTTTGTTTTGATCAGCGGAAGAGCGCTTTCGAAACGAGAACACTTCCTTTGGGGAAATATTCCGCCAGGGACACACATGGCGGAGAAAAACCTCTCCCTATCAAAAAATAAACAATTGCTTCAAAGAATTGAGACAAAGATTTGATAACAATGATGAAAAGAAACACGAAATACTATAAAGTACAAGTAGAATATTCCGATATTTTTCTATTCAATTTTACTATGAAAGTAGTTCAGGAGGAGGAAGAAAGCAACACCAGTAGTCGACCAATTAAACAGACACTTCATTGTTAACAAAATAGTACTATTTTTGCTTAATTGGTCGACTATTTGTTACTATATTCGTATTACACCGTGCCGCTTCCACGTTTTTACGACCTTCTATTTTCATGATTTTAGTTAATTATATCAGGGCCAAAATCACGGCAATACGATAAGAAATACTAACCTTAAAATATTATATGATTAAAATATTTGCAAGTGAGCTACACTCTCCCATTCAACGCAATATACTTAAATTATGAGACGGAGTTCTTTACCAGGTACCGAAAAATAAGAACTGTAAATATTAAAAAGTGACATTTCAGTAGTAAAGAAATCATTAAATATGTTCCATAAAACATTTAAATTGAGAAGTTTTCAATTTGTCTTTATCAATCAATAACCTCCAGCAACCAATAGCGTTGCTTGTGGCAATGCATTAAAAAACGCTACGAGTTGGATCCTTGTCCAGAACTATCGCGCTCCGGAGAAACCGGCTCCAGAGAAACGTAGGGAGGAAATTATTCCCACAACACGAAGGAAAGTCTTATTCTTGATTCAGACTGTTGAAGCAGGCTAACCATGGAATTTTCCGCAGTAACCCGCGTATCCTTAGGAACGACGACTTCCGACCGAACGCGTCATCGAAGAAAATAATACCACAGCAATTTGGTGCATGGGCCAACCACGAGACTGTCGTGAATTTAGAGAAAGTGCGACGATGAAGGTGGCGCGTTTCGATGTTGCTGTGCCTGTCACCGTCCATCACCACTTGGTGTTTTTTCTTCTTCATTACATCAAATGCTCAAAGGAAATTATTGTATTATTATTAAGCAAGAGCTTTGTAAAAAAGTGTCATCAGATTACATTATGAAGAGAAAATCGTTTATTCGTATGATATCGTTAAAAATACGGATAACCAAATCAAAAGAAATGAAATAAAATGATGTATTAAATGTAAATATTTGGGGTGAAATGAATAATAAATATTGTAAACGGTCGCGCCAATTTTTCCAACCATCCTCTCATCTTATACGATAATATTCACATCGAAACGAAACAAGTCAACCCCATGTTCATGATGACCAGGAAAGTATTGCTATTGCTAGCACTGCCATTTCACTTACTTGACCAATATTCCTTGCAGGGAAAGAAAAGTAATGAGAATTAAACAATGGAGGCCCTTTAAAAAAATAGCACGCTACATTTCCCATTTACAAATACTTCATGGAAACGCAGTAGCAACACCAGAAAATAGTTGAAATTTATGACTATATCTATTCACTAATTTTAATATTTTATTTCTTTTTTGAGGGGGCTTGTGCCCTCCGAGCACGCCCTTGCCTACGCCTCTGACCGTAGGAGAGAGGAAAAATGTACAGTAGAGATTAATTTGTACAAAAGAATTCAGCAAAGAAACCAAAAGAATGTGATGTATGATTAAATACCTTCTAATGATTATGAAAAAGGTGATACTTTAGTTATGTTAGATTAACGGTGAATTAAAACCCTTTCATGGAAAGAACGTGATGCAGTTCGTTCTAAGCGTCCTTCAAATATTAGCATTACAAATTGATTTCATGTCCAACTCATTCTAGAGTTAATTCATTCTTCCTCTTTACGACCCAACAATTTGCATTTTCTTGGATTCTCATTTGCTTCAAGTTCCTTGTAAAACGTGGACTAGTGGTGCAACTTAATGTGTCACCGAGTTTAGTTTTGCCAAATTATTAAATTGGAGTGGGAATTAAGAAACCGTTTTTATTCCGTGGTCATAGCATGTTTGCGCTGTTCTTGAATTTTTTCTTATTTTCTTGGGGGTGGGACACATACGGTAGTCAAGCGAGTTCACAGTTCATGTTTCTTCCATTAATACATTTTTGTTACCTTATTGTTACTAGTTACTATTATCCTTAAAACTTACATACATTAATACATGCATACATTTCAGCTGAACATACATTACCAAAGAGAGGCCAGCAAATGGTGGAAAGGAGTGTAAAAATTCCTGTCATTACAATCTGACAAAAAAAAATATTTGCGTCAAAATAATAATACGTACCTATTCCAACATAAAGGAAATATCGCCAATCTTCAATACAGGTTGAATATTAAGCGGCCAAACGTAAGGGAGTGATTCCTGACAGGAAAAGGAAGATAGAAGTTCATAACAACGTGTGTCCGGAATTCGGCTCGTTTATTCAGTATGGGTACATTACATGGTATTAATTGCTTCCATATTACAAAACATTTTCAAAGTAACCACCATCATCAGACTTACAACCCCTTGATTTTTACTTGAGGGGACACCTGAGGTGTTGTCGGGGCTGATAGTCCAGTCACAAGGGATCAAATAAACCGATAAATATGAGAAAGAGTGATATGGAATTTTCTTCTGAAGTGTACAAATGGATCTGAAATTTTTGAAAATTGCAATAACTTCGGACCACTTGAAGATGGAAAAATAAGTATATATCATTGTAAAGTAAACTTTATGTCCTAAAACATTTTTAATGAACTTTTGCTTTAAAACAAATGGTTGAGGTACTGGAGATACAAGTTTGGCAAAATAAAATGGACATAAATTTTTATTATCGTACATTGATGTTTTTCGCGGGTAAATATCTCGAAAACCATAAAGTATACGGAAGAGATTAATATAGACAATCTTGTAGGAAATTTTATAACCTTGTACTTTTATAGAGCCAGGTTTTTCTTAATATCCACCGTTTTCGAGATACCTTCCCACCACTTTTCGTCACTGCTAGAACCGGGGGGCTTTTAGTATGTTTACCTCCTACCCACCCCAAACACATTCATGAAGAAAAAATTAACACTATCTTCAATGCTCTCTACATCTATTTTTGGAAATTCGTGGAATGGACTATGAACCAGTTGCTTATGTGAAGACACTTCAACGTCGTATCCGTGAACACTGTGACTGGCTACAGTATGTAATAATCGAAAGAGGCAACCCGCAATGTGTCATATGAACTCGTGCATTGAAGCCCATGGCGACCATTATAAACAACCTGTGTAACATGAAAGCAATTAATGCTATGTAATTTCTACAAGACCAGATCTAATTGCTTAATTGCTGAATAACCCTACAAACCCGGACACATGTTGATATAAACTTTTTTCTTCCTTTTCCTTGTCTCCTCAATTAATTTTTACTTTGTGTAAAACAACAAGAGACAATTGAGAAATTCCATTTATTTAATTTTTTAAATTAAAATTTTGATTATTTAAGCTCCTTTATTCATTATATTTGTAAATCGATGCTGCACTACATCGTCTGACGAGTCCAAGAATCTCAGAAATATTCACGACATCGATAAACAATCAATAGATGGTCAAGTCGTGACGTCACGCAACTGATTGCACCAATCGAACATACAGCCGCGCGCACAAAGGAGACAGCTTAAATACAAAGAGGTTCGTACTTCACTTCGCTCTCCAATCTCGTCTGCGGAGAAATTTTTCTTCGCACTACTACTCTCGTTAGTCGGCACGCTAGCTGACATTCTTCTGCTTCAACCCTGCACCAGGACGCAGCTGAAGGCATTTTCGCCTACTTGAAGGTCTTTCTCCAATTCATTTGTCTTCAACTCAACTCCACTGAACATCAACACAGAACTATTCAAATCGACTGCAACTTCACGTCATCCCAGCGGAATTTTACGGAACAGTTCAGCTCTACTCATCATTATCAAGCAGCTTTGTATTTCATTATTCTTCTCCATTTCTTTCATATCGCGTGTCATATTAAACTGTTTTTGTTGGCAATCACCTCATCCTTTCCTCATTCTTTACTTTTACAGACATTTGGTCCTTCGAACCTAATCACCAATGTGCAGGTTCATTTAGCAAAATATCTGCACAATATTCTTAGCACTTCATTAGCGTTATCGAACACACACAATACAATGGAGGAGTTTACTAAAAACATACGGTACCTTTCGAGGGGACGGAAAGACATAATAAAGTACGTTTATGTGAAATTTTACTTTCTTAATAACAAATTTGTTTATTATTAAAAACGATGATACAATGATGCATTTCGAGTATGTATACAGATTCAATGTCGTACACTTTGATAATGATGGTACAGAAGCGCAACAAATGTGCGTGACGTAAATTGATGTATTCCTTCGTATTTCTTACTTTATTTGTCAGTTCTAATAGAATTTGTTGGCTTCACTAAATTCGGATATCATTGCACGCTTTTTATGATCAAAATTGACTGTATAAAACTACAAATAAATTATATGATGTTTGTTTGCAACAACACACACAAGATATCGGGAGTAAAAGGGTTGGAATGATAGTATTTTAGTGAGGTAGAAAGATTCAGTATTCTAAAAAGGAGCCTGGCTCATAATTACCAAAGATTTTCTGCAGTTTTCCTGGTATGCATAGTGGAGTTGGTTGTTTTAGTTTCAATTAATTTTTATTTATTTATAAAATAAGTAATAGATTTTAGTTTTTTAATACATCACTCCGAAGTATCCAAGTTAAATGAAGGAGTTCTCAATATTGTTTGGGGTGTTTTCGCATCCGGCAAATAAAAGACTCGAGGATTCGACGCAAAAACTGCGAAACAAGAATTCCAAGGAAATGGCCAAGAAAACGTAACGGATCCGAACGGGAAAAAAATAAATACCGAAAGAATTCGAAAGAACGGAACGTCCAGCAGCTTGCTTCGCAATGGCCGCGTAGCTGGAAGAAACGTTTGCAATAAAAAAAAACGTAAAGAATTCGTTGTCGCCAACGAAAAACGACGCGCCTCCTGACAAGCCGAAGGGAATTCCTCGAGTTCCACGAAATCTTTCAGCCATGAATACTTCCACATCTTTCTAAATGAGCTGCATACGCATTCAGATTCAAACATCCGAAATGCTGCGTCTCAACTCGATTATCGATTCCTCTTCTATATTCATTTTTTCACCCTTATTGATTATTCGTGCGATGAAGGAAAGAAAGGATTGTGTCCATCACGATATTTCTTCACTCTTTTGTAAGACTTCGAAGCAGAGAATTTACGAATTGGACAATGATCCTGCTTTGAGAGTACATGTTTGGATTTGAGATCCAAATACAGGGGTAGGAAAGGATTTCTCCAAACCGTTGGAAGAGGCATCCCAACCTTATAAGTATCCGAGCTCTAAAGTTTAGAAGTCACATCCAAAGGTTGGAGAAATCCTTCCCTTCCTCTGAACTAGGATGTCATATTCATAGTGTTTTCTCAGTGTGGTTATGATGGTCTAACGTGGCCTCAATGATGAATTCACGGGACGCATCCATGTGGTGTTTCTGGACAACTCTTAACATTATTCCCGTCCGTTCATGTATGTTAGAAATATTAAATGTTTTAAAAGAACCATTTACATCTTTCAGGTAGAAATTTCTTCGAGATATTTTGAGTTAACGATCTTACAGACAAACCTTTCTAAGTATACTTCCAGCCATCGAAGTGCCACCTCACTTAAAATATTTCCGATGGAATCCCTATGGGGAACGGGTTCCTGTCTTCTTTGGGATAATTGCAATGACTCATTCGATCCACAAATGGGAGATTTCACACTTAAAACGTGTCATGGCATATCCTTATGATTGTACGCTAACGAAATTGCGAAAGCCCTTCTTGAAAATTCCATCGCCTTCATATCAGTTGGAACTTAATTTCATGAAAATAAATACATAACTTAAGGATTGTAATTTAAAAAATTACTGATATTGAAGAGGAAACAAATGAGAAGTGTAAGAACACCAAATATGTCGTCATTCTTTGTTCACGGTTTTCAAAATGGACCCACAGAAGACTTGGATCCCAGGGTGAATTTAACGCATTAAAACATTTTAAAACTGAAACGCGAGAGCACTCATGCATCCAGGGAGAAGCCAATAAATATTCCGATTCCTGTGTCCGTCGAGGCTGTCACTTTCGTCGCGTTAGATAAGCGTGTGCCTCCAGAACGAAAGAGAAAGCCCCGCTGCTCCGTCCAGCCACTGCCTTCGAAGGACGCTGCCATGGGAGGGACGGAGTGGGTTTGTTCCCGTTACGGACTGAGACGCCGCGTCGCCGACTCGGTTCTCGCGACGCGCTCTGCGTGGGTCGCAGCGGTTGCTCGCTACTTATTGGTAAGAGAATTAAAAAAACGAAGAACATTATTAAAATTACTAGGCGGACACGAAAACTGTAATAATAAGAGATTATTTACACCGAATAAGTATGTCATAGAATTTATCACTGATCATGGTAACTTCAATCAGTAATTGAAAAAAAATGGACAACAGGAAGATGATGAGAGTGCCTGTGGTAAGGGAATCGAATCCCTGGATCATATTTTGAATGATTGTGGTATTTATGGACATGAGCGGTGTTAATATGTGAAAAGGATGAAGCATCACGGACTTACAAAGTTCCAAGATAGGCAAAGATGAATTGCATTAAAGGAGAAGTATGAGGATTTCGAAAGATACGTAACATTATTAGGACCATTACGAGATGCAATAAAATATGGATAAGAGTGGTTGCACGCAAAATGTGGATACGAATTGAAAAAAGACAATGGCCAAAAATCCCTGGGAATATCATCAAAGGAATAGGGGTTTAGAGAGTTAAAGAAATTAAATTAAAAAAATAAAACAATAATAATTTAGCGCGAAATTCAAGATTGTAAAATTAAAGGAACGAAGTAGGAAACTTAACCAATAAACCTGAGTGTTGAAACGAAATCTTGGTAATAAATACCCAAATTTGTAGGTAATATTCCTCACAACTGGGGAAATTGTCAGCTATGATAAAATTTAAACTAAACTTTCAACAGGGTGGCTCGATCCAGGGAACTTCCATTAACAAAATGAGCGAGGTACATCAAGATCACTACAATTAACGTGAACAAAAAGTCATATTTAACTTACAAATATACAGATTTTCCCAGAACTCCGCGTAAAAATTCATGATAATGACAGCACATTAATAGGAACAAAAAGCAGAAAGTCCAGAAATGGACCATGGAAATATGAGAAAAAGACGAAGATTTTTTTATTGGGGTTTTATGGCTCGCCGACTTCGAGGTCATTAGAACACTAAAATTTTTGTACAGGTACGAAGAGAAAGGGGAGTTTAAAGCGCTTTACTAGATGAATTAAGAAAGTGGTATAGATATCTAAAGTTGAACAAAAAATTGCAATAGATGTCCAATGATCTGCCCATTAACAGCGATGCAGCCCATGCACCAACGTCGCGTGTATGCTCTACCTGGAGTCTTGTGATAAGATCCGTTACGTCGGTGTGAAGCCGGTATCCTTGTTAATGGACAGATCTTTAAACCTCTATTTGTTTTTGTTGAACATCTACATTACTTCCTTAATTCCTCTAATGAAGCACTTTAAGCTCCTATTCGCTTCGTCTTTTTCTCATTATATCTCTCTAGTCCGTTTCTGGACTTTTGCTTTTGTTCCTATTAATACGCTCTATTTTTTTACATGGAGTTTTGGGACACAATCTAAATGAGCTGATTGTCATTCAGCGAAAAATTCTATGCTGAAGAGGAACTTTCTCTGTATGTAAGATTGAAATCTGCAACGAACTTCATAATGATTGCAATAAACCGAAGCTAGAAAATGTGATAGAATCTCGAAAGGGCTAACATCCCTACACCAGTATTACAGAAAAGAAAACCAGCGAGTGTCCTGACAATCCCTCTTCGTGGATGTTTTTCTTATGCTCTCAGTCGACTGTTTGGTGGGAGCGAAGACAAAGCCATTACTGCACCGCTGTCTGTTTCTTTGTTATTACAATCGCAAAACCAATTAGAGCTCTCCCGTTTATATTCCCCACTAGCGTAACTAACTTTCTATACTAGTCCCAGTTAAATGGTAGTCACAACCTTCCACTATGTTAACATTATTTTAGTGCCTGTCTATTATCTGTCATCTTTTCCTCATGGGATTAGCAAATAACATCTTAAGTGGATTTGAGTGTCCATCTAAATCAGCACTTAAGTCTAAAGAGATACGTGGAAAAGGAAGGCGATGTATACAAAGAGATAACTTTTGTGAAACACCACTTCTTCACTGATGTCACTGAGATGGGGGCTGATTTAACGCTGGAAAACCGTATCTTGTGTTCTTTCACATTCCACCGGGTACGAAAGAAGAATATGAGTGGGGTTACGCCAGGGTTAGATATATCGGTCTACCAATAATATCGAAAGGGAAATGTCTATATTTATACCAATATTTTTACATTACCGATGCGCCATTATCGATATGATAGAATGTTTAGCGATTTTCTCTTTAAATATGCCTTTTCATTAGAATTTTGACTCGGGGTGTGGAGACATATTTTGTGAGGTAACAACACTGAAATTTCTATTTTAACGCTGTAAGTATTTGCGATTTTAATAATGTGTGTAATATTTCGACTTCGGTTCCGCAAACTTCTATTTTTAGGATAGGTTTTTCCTAAATATTGACAAATGTAATTCCTATATTAACTTGAATAAATATGAGCTGTTTTTAAATGTTCTTAAGTATTTTCCTTTAATTAAAAAATATCGATTATCGATAATTTGCTGTCGTTGATTATGGATACGTTTTATCGATATTAAAATATCCCTACTCAAAGGACGTTGAGTCGGCGACTTCATTAACAAAACCCTGGCGCCCCCTCGCTTGGCAACTGCGTAGCCTTGCGCCATTGGCTCTCAAGGAACAGTCCTCATCAGTATGGATAGTTTTGGCTTGTGTTGCTCGTTAAATTGTGATGTGTCTCATGCTGCGTTGGTGGTAGCGAATGGAATTGAAAAGGGAGCTTCTCGTTCCACTCCTACGCTTTCGTTCCGAGTGGAAGCGAGAAACCTACGTCCAGCAACAACGCGTTGTGTGAACGGTTCCATCTGATTCCCTATAATGGTATTATTGCTGACATGCTGTAACGGAGCGACGTACATCGACAACATGCGAATCTAGTCCCAAGGAGAATCAACGAAACTCTTCGAGGAATGGTCTCTGACAGCTCAAGTGATGATTGTACTTTATGTGGAAATTCAAGAACCATGTTTAAATACGTTAAAGCGAATGATTAACTTTCTTCGATTGTCAAAAAAGGATAACGATGGTTTCATCCTAACTTGTAATATTGTGTTCCCAGAAGTAATCTTAAAAATGCCATAACGATTTCGAAGCACAGTTAACATATTTATGAATAATAATAATATAAAATAGTTACCTTATCGTCTATGAAAAATAAATTGCAATAAAATCACCATGTTTAACGCAAATAAGCACGGAATATGAATGAGAATACAAGCCCCGAGAAAGATGCAAATCGTATCGACACATTGGTGAGTAAACAAATATTTTATGTCAGAGCTATATGCAAAAACCTCAACCTGATATGAATACCGTGATCAGAAACAAGATGGAGACTGATGTAGCGAATGGAGCAATAGAAGTGAATGCAGCGGGAAGCGTGATCTGTCCCTGAGCATCCCACGATGCGCTGGCAAACATCCGGAAGTGCCGTGAAGCGCAACGGAAGCGTGCGTCACAGCGGGCGGGCGAGCGTTTATTCAGCTGCCATGGAATTCGCTAGGACGCGCTTTCCGACACAAGGTCGCGTCGGCGTTTCCAGGGAAAGATACCAGGAACAGAGGCGGATCTATAAGGGCGGGGGCTAAGGGGACTATAGTCCCCACATTGGGCCTGAATTCTCAACAGATACTTTGCCACATTAAATAATTAATAAATTTGGTTATTTAATATTGTTGATTACTGATTTGATGAGTTACCGCATTTTATTGAAAAGATAATATTTGTAAAATTTCAGTTGTCAAGCCATGATTTACAAACATAAATGCTCCTCAGATCCCTCCCCGATTAGCCCCCCCCCCCTCTAACTACGGTTCACATCCTCCACTGGCCAGGAACAAACATCGTTAGGGGGCCAACCCTCTCCCCCTCCCATACATTACCCAGAAAGTCCACGTCGCGATTGAAGAAATATTGATCATTTACCATATATGAACTGATTAGAAAGGTAAATTAAAAAACTTTAAAATCCAAATAAATTAATTTCTGGACAGAAATCTTCTGAATAAATTTCTGGCCTCGAGCAGTAGCGGAATTTTATGAAATTCTATACATGCTCTTGAGTTTAAATGCGTTGTCCCGTGTTCAAATTAAAGAAGAATCCTTTCCTTTCCTTCTTCTTCCGTATCGGGTCGCGTGAAATAAACACAGTAGAATTCCTCTTAACCGGCTTCGCATCAACCGATCCTCGAATTAACCGGCCTATCCCATGGAACAGTGTTTTTCTCTTTCTTTCTGCGTATAATAGTGACTCGAACAATGTTTGTTCGACGGGATTTACCTGGAAAGTAAAACGTGTTGATGCGACGTAAGGTGTGCAATGTGTTAGTATTGTGGTGGGCAGAACGGGGGAAAGAGTTCGCCAGTTTGATTTTCAATATATGTGCAATATGAATACAAACGATACATAAAGTTTTCGAAGTTTATAAGGTTGATGTATGTAAGTGTACACACAATATATAACCAATTGAGTTGCAATGACGTCTTATTTGCTTGCGAAATCGTGATAACCTATTGCAATTTATGTTCTTTTTGATTGGAAATCGATTTTTAACGGGAACAACCGATTAACCGGACAAACGGGTAACCGGTCTGGGTCTCGATCTGACCGGTAAAGACGGGTTGTACTGTACGTGGGAGCGTACCATATGAAAAACCTATACCGTTTGAAGACCTGTAGCCGCTTAAGAGGCCTGGCTCCGCCTTCTTTACAAACTCGCCTCTGAAGATAAATGCATTTTCGAAACTTCCTCTGGTTGCGCAATTCACGCACGTGTCAAGTGGATCCTCCGTCCGTCGCCTCAGGTTCAGGGATCGTTTTCTTCGGTTCACAGGAAGCAGTGACGCATTTCAACACGAGAACGAGCTCTTCAGAAAAAAAGTCATTTCTTACGAAATATTCTTCGAAGTAATTCTTGGAATAAATACATTCAGAAACCCCTATTTCAGAGTAATAAATTTATTGTTCCAAATCTTTGCATGGTTTCATCGTTAAATACAATTGGAAAAAATCCCGTGTGAGAGAAGTTATTTTTATTAAACCGTTTTCATTTGAATTAATGGTGCACATTAAATACAACAATAATAATAATAATAATAATAATAATAATAATAATGTGAATTTTATTCTGGTGAGACTCGTATCATAAGGTCTGGTATTCCGTCCATTTAAAACATTTACAGTTCAAAATACAAGATGAGAATTGGGAGGATCGTATTTACATTTAACGCTGAGAAGCAAAACTAGGGACCATCCCGGTGTAATGCCTTAAGCGATTGAGTGAAAGCAGTAACACGATTAAAAGCAGTAGCAATACAATATAACTATGAATATACAAATAGCAAAATATAGAAATGATTACAAGAAATCAGATTGTATGTTCTCTGCTATAACATTATACTAAAAAAATAATCTTTCTAATAATATTAATACATTAAATCCAGGGAAACTTTAGTTAATATATTAGGAAGCTTGGATAGAATCAAATAAGAAAATTTTACTACTTAGCATACAATCTAATTGTAATCTAATCTGGAAGTTATAGTACAAATTGCAATGGCACATTTCAAGGAATACGTATACAAAATATTATTTCATTTCAAATGTTAGATCAATTTTTATGTTAACATGTAAACTCATCAACTGTGGCATTAAATATTATAAGAACATACTCATTCGGCAGAATTTCAAAAGGAATCAAGTTTCAAATGGTGTGAGAAGTTCGCGTACATTGTTAAATCGCAAGTATTATCCCAATTTAACGAAAAATAAACGAAAACTACCCTATATCATTTATGTAATTGCAAATTGTATCCCCGTTGTACGGAAATATTAATTATTAAGACATAATGAAAACAGTTTTCAACATATTGTCAAAAATTTCGTAATTTTTAGTACATTTTTCTTCAAAACATGTTTGAAGAAACGTATTAATGGGCATTTTATCTCATTTTCGTGTATGTGAGTCTCTTACATACGAACCATATTGTTACACCACACCACAAGCCCAGATGCGATGTGGGTATTTTTTGGGTAGAAGCGGGATTCAACCATAAACCACAACCTTTATGGTAGAGTTCGCTGCCACCAGCTTGGTTTCCCAAGCAATCAAACACACGTGTAATAACAATAAAATATTCTTTTAATGCAAGTTTAATTGAAATCTGCGTATTTACAAATTTGAACGAACTCTCAAATCATAAATACAAGTTTGAATTTGTTATTACAGAGTTATTGCTACCTGAAAGCAACAATTAAACACAGATATAAATACTGGTGTTATCAATTAATTCGGAAATTTACCCAGATCATCCGAATCTCAAAAATTTACAAATTGCTATCCCGAAATAACTAACTGTTCCAAGTTACGTCATTCGCGCCTAATAGCAATGTAATTGTATTACCGCAGCAATTCTCAGTGGTCTGACGACCTATACTAACCAGGTCACATCTCAATTAACCTGTGTACTTCCTAACACTTCCGCAGAAAAGTCTCAAAAGTCGCTGAGGATTATCAATCCTCCCAATATATACAGAAGCGGAGGTCACGTGATCACGCCCTCGCAACCACGCTGAGCACTCTACATCATCTTGGTCACCCCTCAGCTTCATGGAGAACACGGTGTCTTTACCGATATGCCAGCGTCCTTCTCGGGATGGCCATTATTTTTAGCATCTGGTGGAATTTTCCATTTATAACAGTCTTTCTTTAGGGGTTTTTCCGTCTCGCCTCGGTATACATGGCGAACAAGTTACAGAAATATTACAAACCAAGGAAAGACAAGCACTGCTCACACCCTTCGGCCGACATTCTTCGAGCGCATTGCTCCTTCCCGGAAAAGCAAGGGGATGGTCCCAGAAACAATGAATGAAATGGTGGTCACTTTTCCTTATTTGGCGGCGCCTGGCCCGATCCGTAATCTTCTTAGGAATGTTCGGTTAGCAAAATGCTTGAAAATGTTAATATTTCACAAATCGATAGACTGCACTGGTTCTGATGTTACACATATACAATGAGTGTCTCTTAAGGAACGTCGATACCATCAAATTATAGAATCTTATGTTGCGTACACATTTTGAAACGATGTACAAAAAACCAGCTATGTTGATCCTAGTTTGCTCTTTGACAAATGCTCTTAAGACAAATAGCAGTTTTGCTCTTATGTGGTACAAATGCTCTTTAAGACAAACGTGGTAGACGTCTTCTATCTTTTGAGTAGAGCTGGTCATGATCATTAAGCCGATCGTCGTGGTAATGAGGTTCCCTTCCGTTAGGGGGTCCCATCTCATCTATACGAGATTCGTATGCTCCGCGTGGAGCGGTACTTACTCTCGTTGTCTTTCTGTGTTGACGCCATATAAGAAAGAATTCCAGTAGACACATTAGTATTTTTGAGTTATTATTGTGTTGTGAAGATGATATCGCGTCGGAATTGCTTCTGGAGTAGAGGATTTCGAACAGCATTTGCTGCTTCGAGACACTGCGTTGAGGCTCCTCTGTGACCTGGTCGTTGCACACGACCACCGCCTGTTTGCAGATGCCTCCTATTGATGGGGATGACAAGAATGACATGCGAATCAGGTGAAATTATGAGTGAATATTGTGGTGGAATGAATGGCAGGGGAAACGGGAATGCCCCGAATCCGCATCGTCCACCACCGCGAATTCTACTTGGTTAGACAGGATTTGGACTAGCGTCACCAGAAGTATAAGGCGAATACGCTAGGCACTACGCCACGGGTCACCCACATTCCGAAACGTAGGACATGAGATAAGGGTCACATAAATCTCTATTTTGCAGCCCGTGACCTGTCACCCAGTTCAAGATCGCGTTACAACTCAAATCAGTGCTACAGAGTGATTAACGTGAACTATTTTTGAATCGCACTATGCTTTTCAAAAGAGGCGCTTGCTTCTTAGTCATGCACAGAGGTCGCATACGTACTCATACAATTCCACAACTTATCTGGATAATTTCATTTTACTACAACTGAAAGTGCGTCAAAATCTCACAAAGAGTCGAGCTGCGTAGGTTATGTAGTCCCAAAAGTCAATTTAATATCTCGCTTCATGATACTTCATAGTATTTACCGACGCGTGTGGTACTTCATAGTATAAGTAAAAGTGAGAAAAATCCATGTACTATTGTTAAAGCATACAGGAAAAAATATTTTAAGCCAAACGCAATCCCTCATACCAGTGTAATGCAATTGGAACTGACACCTGAATCTCAAAAACTTCATCCCACACCATCCTAATTTGTTTTCATTTTCCTGTGAGTATCTTTTCATGCATGGACGACAGCCAAATGTTCAGGTACCACCAAGGTAACTTGTGTAGGCACTTCGAGAAAGGTGTACGTACATTATCATAAGAGAGATCACAAACGACAACCTTAACATTCATTGCATCTCATATATTTTTATTGGTTCTTACAGCGCCGTATTCTCTTTTTACGAGTAGGTGACATTTAAATAGTCGCAATTCATCCCCACCGATGGCAATCTCTGAGTTTTTGCGAATATCGTATTACTCAATATTCATTTTCCAGGAAATTTTATACATCACATCGATGCATTTTCTTCGTGCATGTAATGAGTTGCGTTGTTTATGTTTGTTATTCAAAGAATTATGCATTAGTTATTAATAAAACAAACGTGGATGTTGGAAACCATAACCGAATGGAAATGTAACAAAGGAAAATTAATTATTATTGAAGCTACCTCACTAGGTTCTGGAATTATTTGTTTTTATTTTTAACAAAAACAAATAAAAGTACAATTATTTTTTTTGGAATAAGCTTTGCAATACAGGAAAAAGACTGCCTTCGCATTGTCAACTTAGAGCGCCTGGGCGTAATCACAGGTTTCTGTGACTAATCCCACAAACAACAGTATTACATCGATGGTCTAAACTGTTTTTACGACTCGCAAGTTATAGTACATTTTACATAAAATTCGACACAACTATACTGTAAGAATTAATATTAGACGTGGAACGTCCGGCGAAAGAAAATAGAAAATTGTGTTCGGTATTACCCGTCATGCATTACGAAAAAAAATTAACATAATATAAAATATTAAAAACAAATAAAAAACATACTTTATTTTTCCAGTTTGAAATAAAAAATATTTGTTGATGAGAATAAAATGATCGCGATACAAATAAATTAACACGACCCTTCAGTTTCCTTCGTCGTGCAACATTTTGCCAAACCAATCTACTGCCTGTTCAATTGATCGGAAGTGTACAGAGAATGGTCCACGGTTGGACACTGCTGGTCTAACCTGTATGATGCTTTCGGTAAAGACGAGGGAATTCCTTTTTTGGGGGGAGGGGGGTTACGGCTCATGTCGACATCAAATGTCATTGGAGACCGAAAAACTTGTTCAGGTAGGGAAAATGCAGTTACGCACTAGGGAGAGCCAACATGACTCTCCCCGTGTTTGGGACTCGCCGAATAACTCAACCACACCCACTAAAAACCCACATGAATTACAATAGCTCAAAACATATATCAAAACATTACAAAAAATAAGGAAAATGAAAGATACCCTAACCCTAGCGTCGGGATCGAAAAGAACAAGAGGTGACCAAGGAAGGCCAGGAAAGAGAAAGAAAAGGAGCTTAGCACAAGTGTCAGTAATGCCAGACTCAGCTCGGGGCCCCGTGTTCGCCAAACACGTACTTACTAGATGTAAGTCCCCTGGGGGGGGGGATTCTTGATCAACACATTGAAGAGGGAAGGGGGAAGGGTATCCCTCGCAACGAGCGCTTCGCTCTGTCACCTTCACGCGACCGATTCGTCTGCCACCCCTCCCCTTCTCACACCACTTGACCCTCCCTCCTTCCCAATGTGCGTGCGCTTCGCTCGACGCACCGTTTCACCCAAACAATGGGAAACCAAGCGGTCGCTTATGGAGGGTGAACTTTCACGTCTCATTCACGGACGAGTCCCGTGATTGTTATCACTGCTGTGTCATTTGTTTAGTGTAACTAGCGATGGAACTTACCAAGTTTATTGTTCCATGAGACCCTTTCGCGCGCTTTGCGGCCGTCACCAATGCTGAAGGGATGGCGAACGTTCTCTGCTGAAGGGGTTGGTGCCAAAAAGGTCTTGTGGCGTAATTAGAATAACTTTTCTTTATTCAATTACTGCCATCATCGATGATTGTTTATCGTCGCCTTCTTCGTGTAGTCACACGTGCGGAAAACGCAGTGTTCTGTCACACTATACGTATGTACTTTGTAGCGGAGAAAATATTCCCTCCTGGCCCGGGTTTTTCTCCGACATTCCTTCAGATAGAGGCGGATTTTATATACAGGCTCTCTACATTCTATTGTAATAATTAATTCCGAGTGAGACATTTTAATAGTTACGATTTATAAACAATATCCTCAGAATAACTTTAAAGATTTCATAATATGTAATATGTATTTGTGAAATAACTTTCTTGAATTCTATTAAATACAAATTTGTTGGTATTATGTTGATGTTATAACACGCAGCTAACTATTCTTGTTATAATCTTAAAGTAAGCTGAAATGTTAAATCCGCCTCTGCATTAGGGCCTTTGTACGGAATTGATGGGATGGTCCCTTGCTTGCTTCCGGGGAGTGAATTAGTTTATTGTCCTCCACATAATCATTAGCAATTTGTAACAGCTTTCTTAACTACACATTTATTATTATTATTATTATTATTATTATTATTATTATTATTAAATACAGGAGTACAATTGCTGCCAAATCCACAAAAACAGAAACCAGTATTATTCCCTTATTTGCTATTTCGGTGACAGTCCTGGAAGTTTTATCCAAGGAAGTTGTACGTTGAGACATTTGTATGTCATTCTATAAAATATACGTTGTTCCCTTCCCTTGCGCATATTTGCAAAGGAATTTGTACATTTAAAAAAATCATCAGAAGTTTAGATGAGGCTGGATGATGCAAGTTTTTGCAACCCGAACTGCATCCTCGTTTCTCAAACATAAATATTAATAATACATTATTACAAACATGAATTTGCGTCTCATTAGCACTTAGGTCACGCTTGTGTAATAGCTCTCCAGAATGCATTAGACACCACTGGTCAGGCAGCGGGTAGCAGCACGAAGGACTCCACATGACGTCATGTGACGAATGCGCTTACGTTTACGACGTCCCTATTAGGGATCAACGGAGTTCCGTCGCCCAGGTGCCAAGGCTCTGCAGATTCTTTAGCAACAGCGCTATTAGTCCTGGAAGCGATATAACCATAAAATTCATAAGCGCTACGTCAATGACATACGAGTGCATTAGTTCGGAGAGTAAAAGAAGAAAGCGAATTGAAAACAGATTCATTGCTTCATCATATTCTGCAACACTGTAGGACTCTCGACACTATTTCTTTCAATGCATGCTTCAATCCATAACTCAGTTCGTCTGCTACCGAAATGGATCATTCTTTTCTTATTCATTAAAATTCATTACCAACACATTTACAATTATATTAAATAAACATTTGTTAAAAAAGCAGTTGCAACCTGCGTATGACCATGTAGTATAAAATAAACTAAATTACTCTCTGGAAACAAACAGGGGACCATCCCATCAATTCCGATCACAAGGGCAGTGGTGGATATAATACTTAATTTTTTAAAATAAAATACGTACTGTTGTCAATTTATTATTCCAAAATGAATCGTAGATGTGGTCAAAATTCGAGATTAATAGTAACAAAAGTGTTAAATGACATTCCCGCCAATGGAAACTCCGCCACTACCCGGAATATTATAAATCTCGCACCACCAACAGTTCTCTACTCGTTCCGAATGTCTGAATGAAATGTATCAAATCGAACCCTCAGTTACTTTTATCTGTCTAATCGATCTATCAGTTACACTGAAAATCTGAAAATACAACAGACGAAGAGTAAAAAATAATTTCCGCATCAAATATGTCCCGCGTTTTTCTTAGTATTAAGTTACCGTATTAATTTGTGGCTACTCAAAGAACGCACGAAATATAGAAACTTAGATATTTCTCTCGTCTCACAAATTACAGGAAATTTCAAATTCCTTTAAAATACTTGAATGACTCAGACAGACTTCCGAGGAGGAATTAGTAACGCCCCACCAAAAAACTCGTAAGCCTAGAGGCTGCGGTTGTTACGTCACTCTCATCCATCTGTTCACATTCCGGGAAGACAATCACGTGATACGGAAGAGAGACATTTCGATATGTAATTAGTGAGGTAAGTACTACAAGGTGTTTTACATAGGATGAAAAGAAAATTCATTGGACGTATTCTACTTATTTTATATAAACGAGTAGTTTGGATGTCTAGTGTACTTAAATCTCTAATTGTTCACAATCAATCTGCCTTTGAACTCTCACACTACATCTAATTATTCAAAAATCAATATACAACCAAGCATTTTGTTTCTAAATTTCAACATATCGTATTTTTCGGGTTTTAATCTAATTCTAGTTTATTGGTTATCAATAGTCTCAACTATCGATGTTTAAGCAACAATAATGACGCTGCAGAACATGGGAGTGACATTACTATTAGAGTATAATACCTGCTTAACAAAAAATGAAGAGCAGTTTCATTTTTTACTACAAGTAGTGACAGAGCATCGCCAAAAATATCCAAATTGTAATAAATAAATACTACAATTACTATTATTTCATTGGATATTTTTTATGTTCAATATGACAAGTAAAATAATTAAAACAAAATGTAAAAAAAAGTTGTAATAAATTATCAAACATTAAAAATTCTAATGAATAAATTTGTTTAAAAATTATGATGAAACATTTTTTTCACCGTTCTTGGGAATAAAGAACGATATATTACTCATAAGTATTTTTTATGTAGATATTGCAAGTACTAGCAATAGTACTTAAAAAACTATATCAATATTTATGAATTATAAATTGAAGAATTTTTACAGTAAATTTAATGATCTACAAAAAAGTAATTTAATGTTTTTCAATAGAGTCAATAGTTTCACTGTAATATTAAATATACAATGAAATTTCATACATTATGAACTTTGAACTCGAATATCATTTGAGTGGTTAAATTTATAGAAAAATATAAAAAATCTTTTTTGTAGAGCGTTTAATTTTGTATAAAAATGTCTTGGGCGTGTCTGTACAATGTGCCATTACCAAGGTATAAAATAAAATGTTCCCCATGTTATTTAAATGGGAAATAGAAATTCGCGATGAGGCACCACTTAATATTAATACTAAGAGTTCAAATTTTAACAGCCTTCTCTTTTTTACCTTCTCGTAAATGTACAACGTGGTTACAAGTGGAAAATNATATATATATATATATATATATATATATATATATATATATATATATATATATATATATATATACCCTCCCCCATTGGTACGCCCCTGATACTCATTTCATAAAAAATATGGCTAGCGCGAGAACAGTCATTTTGATTACACAAAAGCGTTACAGTTACGGCGTGAACAAACGTCACTTACCTGAGCCTTCGACTTAACCTTCTGTGAGAGAAACAATGACTTCAGTAATATATCACTAAGCACTAAGGGTTCTCACACGAATTACGTCACAAGGTAGTGAAAATGGAGGGGAGAACAATTTTGGCTAAGTGTGACATGAATTATACACATGATAAAACTAAAAATCATTATTCAACAGGGGAGTGGTAGAAAAGCTCAAAACATAGATAAACCTTCTCAACTCACTTGATCAAAGTAGTTGGGCACGAAAAGAATTCCTGCAATTCGCATCACGCGAAAGGGAAGGTGGGAGGAGGAGGGGCGTGCCGCATGACAGGCACTCAAGCACCCACACCCACGCTCCATTCCTCCACCTTGCACCCCATTTGCACGCCCCCGTGAGTGAAGGATACCGAGATAGCTGTCGTTCCGCACAACACGTCATAAGAAGGGATAGGGTTTCTGTACATTTTACACGTCAAAGCAATACAACTAAATTGAAGGTGATTATGCTCTGACTCTTTTCAATTGGGCATATTCCGTGCATATTTCCAATACAGCCATAATCAATTAGTAGCAGAGTCTATTCCTGGAGGGGACCGATATTGCGATCCGCATAGTCAATATAGAGTTTTTGCACTAACATAAAATGCAAAGAGGCGCGTTGTACGGACTATTTTATTTTTTTATTTTCTGGGTTTTGTTTGCAGTTTGATTTTTCTCTCTGTCTCATTTGATTCCCTTTTCTGCGTTTTCCATTTACTCTCTATTTTAGTGCCTTTAATCTCTAGTCTCTTCATACCTCTTCTGGCCGCTCTGGTAAGAGGTTTCCGTCCCCACTATGAGGAGGTCGGGAGCATTCACTATCTAGTTGTATGGTTTATGGCTTCTCGTATCATCGCAATCTGTGTTACAAACTCTTCAAACTTTTGATAGATCTCTTGGTTTCCTATATACTTCCTTCAATATGTAGTTGAATATACTCCTTGTTTCTTCATTTCCTTGTATCAAATGGCTCCTCCAAATTTCCTTGTACCAACTCCAAAATTTCCTCGCCCACATATCTGCATTCATGTATCACATGGTCTACAGTGTCATCTCCGTTACATACACATTTATTATTATCTGCCAAACCTCGTTTATACCAATATTTGAAGTCTTCGTGTACTATTCTATGAGCGTTAGTGTACCATTAAATTTTGATCATGCGTAGAAGTAACTTGCATGTGGATAGCATATACGATAGCTCGCAGGTACGCTATGCAAAAACTCCCTATTTTCCTCTGATGTGTCGCAAAATTCTCGAAAATGACAAGTTTTCAAAAAGTATGCCAGTGATTGACCTTTATGCTGCCAATGGCGTGGAATCATGCATTTTCCGCTTACGATACATTTTTAGTTCAGGTTACGTTACATAATTATGTTTGTATTTCTCTGGCCATAAAAAAAATAATAATATGAGCATAAATGTCCTATCCCTAATCACAAGCACCGAAGAGAAAGTGAACGCGGAAACAGATCTGCCTCATTAGAGAACACGATTTGTAATCTCTTGGTTGCTATTCTTAATAAGGATACCTATAGGAGTGAAACCACAAAACAAATATTCCTGGTGGTTTAACATATTGCCAATGACTATATCTTATGTCACAGGAGGAGTGATATTTTAAAATGATTTTATAATGATTCTCTTCAGCAATAATTTATGTTCTGAAACAATGTTGTATAAATGTTGTTGCTATTGTACAAAATTAAATTCATGTTCATTGTCTTGATACTTGGAGAATATCGCCTGCATTTCCTTTATCACGAATTGTACTCACATGTGAGACTGACATATTCATTCTTATTTCGAAATCAACAATTTATCATGGGAATTCATCCTATTAACGACTAGAATATTAACCGTCGGAAAATGTGTTTGTAATTGCTCTTCATTGTATTATACAGTATGTTCATGTGTTACTTTCTATAGTACTGGAACACTGTTCAGGGTACGATGGGAAGAGAATGGTTACAGAGAATCATCCTCCTTCAGTGGTGGGCAAAAATCTGTATAAGCTGAAAGTTAAATTACCGGAAAGAACAGCTAAGCTTTTGGTTTGAGAACTATTTTCTTTAAGTAATTTATTTTCAAATGAAATTTCTCCACTAGAAATATTAGTAGCAAAATAAAAAAAATGCGAATTCTGATTATACCAATCACTTAACGTACATAACACTATCCGTGAAATACCAAATGGGTTATTCCACAGTAATGGGGAAACATACATGTTCGAAACTCCCTATCGAGTTAGTTTTGTATTTTTTCAATACTTTATTTTAATATTTTGCTAGCACAGCATATTGATACAAACGAATTAGTCATTCAATGTCATCATATTAAATGTGCATGACAATTTATTTATGACTGTTTCATCACTCCTTTGTCATCTCATGTATCAATCACTCAGTGAGTCATTTTTTAAATTCACGTCTGTCAAGGTGAAGATGGACTTTGCAGGACCGGTTGATGTGGTGGCAACCCTGTGGGTTCCCGCCGAAACCAATGTAACCTGCTTCATTGCTTAATAATCTCAGTTGTTTTGTGAACACACGTTGGATCAGATGAAAACGTTGAGGAGGTGCATTAACACAAAGGAGTGATGAAAGTCTTAAATAAAGTATTATCTGTGTGGTGCACATTGAATGTGATGTTAAATGACCTTATTCATTTTAGCCATATGCTGTGCTAGCAAAAAGTTTAAAAAATTGTAAAAATCCAAAACTAACTGGATTGGGCGTTTTGGACATATAATTCCCAATTTCTGTAGAATATTCTATTTATTTTAACTTCAGCATATATAATTTCGTCTGCATAGCCTTTCAATATGTGATAGCAAGATGATCCAAAGAGGTGGGGTCCGCCTTTGGCAGCTGGGCATTGTGTCTCGTGATGCGTGACCTATGCTTGTGATGCGAAGGAGCGACAGCAGGTGGTCTGAAGGCAGTTGCTCTACTCGACGGCGCGTGGCAGTGAAGGGGCGGTTGGCGAGATAGAGAAGAAAATAAATATCGCTTCCAGAGTCGCACTATATCACTGATACCTGGGGATTTTAAACCATTACAGAATGTTGACTAAAGGTTTTTTTAGAGGGATGTTCATCTCACATAAATCCACGAAAGAAAAGTGAAAAAGCACAGTCTCAAGAAAATACCGCGTTGACAACCCTACTAAGAAAAAAAATTATATTTTTAGTTGCGAAATTAGTAACGTGACAATGTACCTCAGAAACATTAGTGTAGACTTCCCCTTTTCACTTTAAAAAGAAATATCTATTAAACGTAACATTTTGGATAATCGGTACACAGTAATACAATCCAACACATTTGACTCGAAGTATTTTAATTCGTTATGGCACTCATAGTGCAGGCACCAAAAATTGAGTCGTTTATGCATAAATTGTCATTTAAGACTATACTCATCAGAGCGATCTGAACGATAGCGGGTTGCCGTGGTATTGAAGATTCAAGTGTGTAATGAACCGAAGTTGCCGAAGTATTGAAATTCTCGAATGAAAATCGACTGCTATTACATTGTACTAATGGTCTCGTAGAGAAAAATAAAAAACATTTCTTTCGATTTAGACATCAATTTCTTCAAATAAGTCAAACCAATAAGGTGATGAAAGGGAAACACGCCTAGAGGTGGTGATATAGAATGTCATTAGTTATGTAGTGAGGGCAGTGCGAGAGAGTCACGCTCTATGAGACGCCAGCCAGCAACGTCATGGATGCACAGCGCACCCAAAGCCTGGAGAAGGGGTAACAACAGAAGCAGAAACTGGGTCCCGCGCTTCACAATGGCCGGGCGGAGGGAGGCGCACTGCCGGAAGTACCAGGACACGGCGTCCCTTTTGACCTCGTGCATATAACGCGCTCCAGCGACGTCCGCTACTAATTGCAAACAGAACCACGCTGAATGACACGCGACTCTGAATTGTTAGAAGGGGAGGGGTGCAGGTAAACGGGTGGGCGGCAGATCGGCACAGGGACTACTCTATACATTTCGGTGATTTTATAACACGAAAGGTGTGAGTCACCGTTTTGTCACTATCGCATCATCTTTTTCAAGGTTAAACCGAACATATTATGGCAATGTAAAGCATGTATATGCCACTACGTCGCAACAAGGGTTAAAATTCGGTTCGCGGAATAAAACAGAAGGGTCATCAAGTGAAATGCGCGGTGACATTCAGTAGACGAAAACGAGATTATGAGGATAATAAAGAATATAATTGGATCAATCAAAATTACTTGTTGGAGTGTTTCAACCATGTATTCGCAAAGTGCTGCCTCTCCAGGACAAAATGGTGACCTCTCAATCTACGAACTTTTTCATAAAAAAAATTAAATCCTGAATTTGAAAAAATTTCCCGCAATTGATAGATTATAAGAAAATTAAAGCAGACACGCAAGTTAACAAAACACGTTAAACACTGTAAGCCAATCCCTAAAATATACCCAACTGCTAAAAAAAATAGAGTTAAAGTCAATAAGTCTAATACATGAAAATAAATTCTTGTAGTGAATAAATAGAAACAAGCTACTTCTAGCCTTCTTTGAAGAACATACCAGAACATACACATTAATCTCGTTGAATGGATTGCTGAGTGAAATTCGCTCCGCTAAAAGCAATGAAACAGCAATCCGCAGAAGAAAGTGCATTAAATGGCGGAGCGTTTCATTATCTCCTTCAGAAAAATACTTGCATTCCAGCGAAGCTAAAACATGGACGGATCTTGAATATTACGCCAGTTAAATACTTTTAAGTAAAAACGTCGGCCGTTTGTGCACCGCAGACAAAAAGAGTCGGTCATCGCCCGCCTTGTTTCCTAAATGCCTTTGAAAGACTGAAGCAACCACTGAAGCTCATACTCCGACAGATGACATCAGCATTATTGACATTTACGAGGCGGTGGAACACTACATCTATTCTTAGCAGATGTTCATTAATCATCAATCCCGCACCACAGAGTATAATTTACCCTCAACATGGGGTTGAGAAGATTTGAAACAAATACATCCAAAAGCTGTTACATCTTGATTTAATTTTTCTAACGTCTTTTTTCAACTCATTACGTCCGTTCTTAATGCTCAACTTTAGCAAATCAATTTTAAGGTACACTGCAACGTTCTATTTTCTTGGCAAACATACTCTTTCCACAGCCCCACTGAATAAGTAAATTTATAGTAAAAAAAGCATATGACCACGTGGAGGACAATCAACTAATTTACTCTCCAGAAGCAAGGGACAATCCCATCTATTCCGATCAAGGGCCCTAAAGCAGAGGCGGATTTGAAATTTCAGCACACTTCTAAGATAATACAAATAATTCAGTATATTTTATAATATTAATAGAAAACCAACAAATTTGTTCTAAATAAAACAAAAACGTTACTTCAGAAGTACACATTATTATCAAACTACAGATTATTCGGAAAATATTATTTATAAATCGCGAGTACCAAAATAACACTGAATGTGAGACATTATTTCAATAGACACCGCCTCTAACAAGAGCCTAGCGAGTCTGTATTTAAAAAAAACTACCCGAAGGAAAACTGGAGAAACACCAAGGTCAGGAAGTGGTAATAATTTTCTTAATTTTATTAGTTAATTGTAATTAATTTCAATTGTATATTGAAATATTATACCGAAATAGAAAAGTTAGGCAACATGTACGCTTTATTATACGAGTCAGTACTGCGGGTTGCATGTACTACGCTCCATGTAAGATATATAAGCACAAATATACTTATTGTAGTTGGGTACATGGGTCAAACGCAACTGTCATGCAAGAGATGGTGGGGCGATGCTACGGGGGTTCGAATTGTCATACATTTCTGGCTACGAACCTTTTAGCAGCATGATTGTGCATGAGAAGTTAAGCTTTATCAGGAAAGGTCAGCTCTAAGCCAATTTTTAACTTCAAGTATGAGTATAATGATATTACTAAGATAAAAATTGATTACAAAAATTCACTTTTGTAAAACCCTAAAAAGGGACTTTCATATTTCATTTAATTTTTTGAAATGTCTTCAGTTTCTTAACAGACATGTAGATTTATAAGTAGAGTATTCACACTGGGGTAACGAAAACATGTAGCTACGTGCGCACTGCTGATGAGTTTAAAATATAATGTCACACAGGTTTCGAAAAATCTTAATTAGACGCATCATGGGTTTCGTAGGGTTGGACAGTTTTCCTAAAAATACGTAAAATAATTTAAAATGATTAAAATTTTTCACAAACATAGAAATCTCTTAGATTGCGGTGAACCTCACCGCCAGGTAACAGATTAATCATGTTACGTCGAATGAAAATGGTAGACGGGACCGGGATTCGAACCCGGGACCTTGAGCTCTACGCGCTCATGCGCTTACCGACTGCGCCATCCCGTTCGC
>NNCF01128114.1:234363-282924 GCA_002313205.1 Laupala kohalensis | reverse complement strand
AGGTCAGCAAAGTATTCAGCCATCACTGTTGCAATTTCTCTGTTGTTGGTGAGAATCCGACCCTGATAATTGAGTCCAGATATTGGGACTCGAGAATACCTTCCAGATATCTTTCGGATTGACTCCCATACTTTAGTAGACGATGTTGTTCTCTTTATGATGCTTAAAAACTCTTTCCAGGAGGTGGATCTGGATTCTTTGATCGTTCTGCGCGCTTTTGCTCTAGCAATCCGATATGCGGCGAGCTTTTCCGGAGATGGACTAGCCTTAAATTTCCGTAATGCTCTTCGCTTTGCCCGAATGGCGGAGTGACATGCGTCATTCCACCAGGGGACATGAGGTCTTCGCGGAAACATAGAGGTTTTCGGAATGGATTCTTCAGCGGCGTGATGAATCACCTGGGTCAGATGGTCGACCCTCTCTTGGACACTACCCGTTTCTCTGAAGATAGACAGAGAACGGTACAGTGACCAATTTGCCTTTCTGAGAATCCATTTCCGTGGCTTGCATTTGGGAACAGTTGCACGTTCCTGCAAAGACAACCAGATGGTCGCTACCATGCAGATCATCTTCTACCTTTCATTGAAAGATATCAGCAACTTCAGGAGAGCAAACTGATAGGTCTATAGCAGTCCATGACCCCGTGCCAAACGCAAAGTGGGTCATCTCCCCGGTGTTCAGTAGACATAAATCTTCCTGCTCAAAGAGACAATTCGGCAGTCGGCCCCTGGGGCAATCGCTCGACGAGCCCCACAGTACACTGTGGGCGTTGAAATCTCCGAGGAGGAGGAGAACAATAGCTAAATAATACGCAATATGCAGTATTTAACAATAACACAAGAATATTTACTCTCTCTTTATCAGCCAAGAGAAATAACAATCATCGATCGATGGTAGCAAGTTGGTATATTGGACGCCCAGTACTTTTTTAGAAGATTAGCACACGATCACGTAGATCGGGGGAAGTATTCGGACCGCAATTTATTGTAGTTTCTTGGTCATGAAATATGAACAATTTAACAATATTTCAAACAAATCGAAAACTGACATGCGACCATTTGTGGAGGTTACGTTTCCCTATATAAGAAAATAATACGTTTCCCTATATAAGAAAATAAATGACGTGTGATAACTTTCGGCCAGATGAAAATGGTGATGAGTCGGGAATCGAACCCGGGACTCCTGCTTTGATCGCAGGGTCATTTATTACTACACCTCCCGTTCGCCTTCCACAGCTGTCCGCCATTTCCACCCAGACCTAACCCCGTAAAACATCCCCAGACAGGAGATAAATGAACCAGGCGGCACACTATGCTGTTTCCTCAAGTACCGGTTGCAGTCGTACCGACGTGTTAAGGTTGGATAAATATATGCAAATTATTGATATTTGAAGATTGTCTTTGTACACAAGAAAAACTACATTCATAAATTTCACCCACCAAGACAAGGTCTGTGATTAATAGCTCCTAGTGAGTATCGTCTATTTTGTTTATAAGTGGGGGCTTCAGGGCTCGCCAATATCTAAGATCATTACAGCGCTCACATTTTTTGCGCAGGTAGGGAAAAATGCAGTTACGCACCATAAAAAAGAGCCAATGTGACTCTCCCCGTGTGTGGGACTGCCGAATAACTCCACCATGAAAACACTCTTGAATTACCATATATCCAAAACAATGATAGGAAAGGACAGACAACGGTTGCCTAATACATCATATAAAAAACAAAAGAAAGAAATATGTAATTTAAAGAAAAGGAAAAAGACAGGAGGATGTAAATTTAACCTTTCCTGAGAACTTGTGGGAGGAGCCCCGATCCATTTATAAATTTAAGTCATATCATACAAGTAAAGTTCAGATACTGTGCCAAAGGTCACTTTCCTTTAGGAATCGAAAAAGGTACAACAATGTATGTTCTTTTAGCCCAAGCATTTCGTCCAATCTATTGGGAGATTGTGTCTCCGTCGGATGGTACTATATTTGGGACACTCCGAAAGAAAGAGTTCCACTGTCCGTATTGTGTAGCATGTCTCACAGGTGGGGGGGGGGGAGGTTCATCGCGTAACAGATGACCATGGGTAAGTTAGCAGTGGCCAATACAAAGACGTGTATAAATCACATCTTCACGTCTGTTCGCACGGGATGAAGACGACCAGGCTGTAGCAGCGTCTATTACTTTCCTAGTGAGTATCGGACCCTACAGTGGGAGAGGTAGGAAGGGAGGTATGGAGCGGGAGGGCAGATGGCGCATGCGCGTAGGTAACTCTGGCTCACCGCCCTCAGCGAGTCGCGAGAGGCGCGCCACGGTCTCGGAGACAGCGAACGCCTTGGTGGCGACGGTGACGCCAACCCAGACGTAGGCGAGGTCGTCGGCGATGGCGGCGGAGGCGGAGGGGGGTCTCGCAACACCAACAGTTCCGCGCGGGGGCTCATCTGCAACAGCCCCGCACCCTAACAACCACCTGCCACGCATAGCACTTTCAATTCTACTACTTTGTGCAGAATCCCATTGCTAGCATGGGTCACCCCGGGTTTAATTCCCAGAAAAAAAATTACAGCATGTCGTAGTTCATACAGCTGTGACAATTGAAAAGCGATCCCATCACTACTCCTAGTATCACTAACTCTTACTATTACTAACTACTCCTATTAACTCCTCCACGTGGGTCGTTTTGGGAAATTACTACCCACCTCCTACCTCTTATTGCCCCATGTAGATAAGCAATAGCACACTACATTTCCCATTTATAAACACTACAACGAATGAAAACAATTCCATAGGATTGGGGGATGATTGTCAATGTGCTTAAAGGTGTCGTCTTTTCTTCGCTTACATGAGGCATCAAGTATATTATACTATTCACTCACTATAATTATATGTAATTGTTACACTCTTTTCCTTCTTTAGGCAGTAAAATTATAGTGACAAATACAATAACAAGAAAATTAACTAACGTATTAATCGAACACGAAAATTATATCCAACACTCTAGGATCATTTTAAAGAAGCCATAATCGACCAATACACTTCAGAGAAATGGAAGTTCATAGTCTGGACCAGGCAGACGTATGTAATGGAATCCGTCGGAAGAAAATCAAAGGAATTAAAAGTGCTTTGGAACACAACCTAAGGATATATTAGTCATCATAAAATTAGTGTTAAGATTTTAACCTTCGCAGAACAATGCGCCAAGGCGAGTGGCACAGCTAATGCTCCCCATTTGAATGTATCTGAAACAAGGAAGCAGAAGTAAGAAGCTTCACCATTCTCTTACACAAATGGATCAAGTATTGCGAATCCTACGCAACTTCGCAAGAAACCTAAATGTCCTGTTGCTTGTATTATCACTATGAAACATTGAAATGCGCTTTAAAAGTCAAAAGAAAATCTTAAAAGCTTGCTTTTGCGAAGACCTTACGCATTACAAGTCCGGAAGCACATGCAGTTCACTTTAACGTGGACACTTTCGGCGTATTGTCCGTCCCCTATTAAATACTGGAAAATATTCACTCGTAAACTACTTAAGACCAGTAGTAACGCAATAATAAATTTTAATGTCAAAAAAGAGTGGGAAACTGCGCATGATCACGAAGGAGATAATAAACTAAGTTACTTTCCAGAAACAAGCAAGGGACCATCAATTCCGGTCAAGGGCCCGAGGGCAGCGACGGATTTAATACTTTTACAAAAAAATATAATAAATACTTATTGTTATCCATTTGTTATTCCAAAATGAATCGTAGAATGTGCGGTCAAAATTGGAGATTAATAATAACATAATATTAAATGACTTTCGCGCCTATGGAAAATCCTCCACTACCAGGAGGAAACCCGGAAAAAAACCGGGCCAGGATGGGGTTACGTATGGATGCAAGACCTGGATTTTGGGAGAAAGTTTTAGAAAGAAAAAGGAGGAGGATATTCGCGCCCATACAAGAAGGAGAAATATGGAGAGAAAGATTCAATGACGAATTAAACGACATGTTCAAGGATCATAATGTAGTAGAAAACATACAATTTCAAAGACTAAGATGTCTGACACGTGCAAAGAATGTCTGATCATAGAATACCAGAAAAAGCACTCTCAGAGATAATACATAAAAAGAGACCAAGGGAATAACCTAAAAACAGATGGGAGGATGATTGTGATTTGCTATAAATGGGATTGGAAGAAAAAGTAGATCGAGAATTTTGGAGGAGCGTACTGGGATGTAGCGGCACAGATGAAGAAGAAACAACCTAATCATTTGACACTTGAGATCATCAACGATATTACCAAGAACATGTTACAAAAGTTATAACACGCTTGTCAGTAATAAACGTACGAGATGAATCAGCAAATACTTAACTTCACGTCTTGGAAGATGTAAATTGAATTATCTAATCCGAAATGTAAGATTTAATGGGTTATCTGAGTCGCAAAATAATTTAATGCCACATCTTGTGTAAGTTTTACCTCTACGTAACATCTGTCTTGACACACTCAAAATGCACTATTATCCTTCAATAATTCTTACTCCAAACATTCCTTCTCATAATGATAGCTCTTTAAAATTCAACCGGGTTTATAACTCCGTGACACAATTTATAACCAATAGTATCAACATTCAAGAGTACGTATGAAGAGAAAAATAATCTTGAATTATTTCTTTATTGCCGCCATTCCATGAATATGGAATCATGTCAAATCTCGTCTTAAAGTAGGGTCATATTTCAACAAAAATTTATTAACCGAGAAGAAATGCTGTGTTGCTGCAAGGCGGTTTTATGGAAGAGATTATATGGGAAGTCTGAAGAGGTGGAGTGTAAATTATAAAAGAAAGGAGAAAGGACAAAGAGAAGTAGTTTCATTATTTTCGAGAAAACGTAAGCTAGATACTGGCAAAGTAGATATTATATGAGTATGATATGAGTGGTTATTATATGAATATTATATGAGTGGCAATAGATTTATAGTGCAGTTTTGGGAACAGAGTGCGGAAAGATAAGTAAAATGAAATTATATAAATTACATGTTATCTCCACCTCAATCGTTGCTAGTGGGTTGAGGGTGGAAACTGGAAAACATACCGGAGCTATGTCATACTGTGGTGGCCATTGCACGGTCATCTGTGATTACAAGGAAATTGCAAGGAAATCTGGGACACAAAGTATTACTATGGAAAGTCCATGCATGTTTGTAAATCAAGAGTATAATAGCAATGCCTACAATAACCGCTGCGGAAGATGTGGGGGGCGAGTATCTCTGAACATTGAAGAATGAAAAGAAAAATAATCATGTCTTTGTGACACGTAACGGCGTGGACTTCATGCTATCAAACTGTTGAAAACCGTCGTACGTAACACATTTGCAATGCATGTGAATAGATGTTCAAGAAGGATGCACAAGTTCCAAAACATCCTCGAGCGAAGTCCCTGGTACGCAAATTAGGATAATGTGTAACATACAAGTAAAACTTACACTAATGCCGGTCGGTTGGCGTAAATCTCGAAGGCGTGACCTCGATGTGATCACACTGCTTACTTCGTTCATCACTGTTCGCTCAACTACCGTATCTAGTCGTGAAAATAGTCCAAATATGTTCGTTTAATCAATCGCAGCCAACCGCACAAAAACAAAAACGTAAAGATAAACAAGGAGAGAAACCAATCAAACGCTCATGAAGAATAATCACTCATCTCTACTCTATTGAGGAAAACGTAATTACATAGCACTAATAGAAAATATATAGGAATACAAAGGATTCTGGACCACATAAATTACCATGCAATTATAATGAGTGCAAGTACACTAATTCAGCCAACGCTTCGGTCCATTAGGAAACCATACGAGTCTAGTATTTGAGAAGTTTTGTAACAAGGTACTATTTAATCTAACGATGTGTTTTGTTTTTAAAAAATATGTGTTTGGAAGAACCCCATAGTAATTTTTGTATTTTAAGTCCTGATGGTTTGAATACATCTGACACATCATCTAGTTAATGTATACGGTACGTCCATCCTGGCCAAGATCGTCAATGTATGTATCAATGTTAACGAGGGATCACCATTAAAATGGAGATTATATCTTGATACATGTTCTTAAGCTTGTCCTGATGGTTGTCAACGTCTTCCTTTATTTAGAAACGTATGTCCTCATTCTCTCTACAATTCAATCGCCTATTTCATCACACGTAACTCAAATGCGATTCTTACCCTCGACATTTCACAATTCACCCACATCACAACAGTTTCGATTCTTTACTTCTATATATTGTTTACGTTCACTACACAATAATTCCTTCAACTAAACAAACTTCCTTATGGTAACTGATTTGTTTATGGTAACACATTCCTGGCTCGAGTCAGTCCGGTTCGTTACAATTCAACATACATCCTTCCCAAATTCTTCAACAAACGCATGACTCAAGATCACCCATACAACAGCATTAAAATCCTAAATTTCCTCATTTACTTTATTTTTATTTGTGGGGTGGTGTTTAATGTGTGAAAGTCTTGAACAGGTTTTCTGGCATAACTACATCGATTAATCGAAGAAAGACTATTGCTGTAATCACTATATCCGAATCGTGATTCCGATATCGATCATCTCAGCGATCTTGAGACAAACAAGTACTCCATTCTCTCTTGCATCGTTTCGTAGATGTTAAGCAAGATTCTTAAAAGGGTCTTATTCCATTGAAAACGCAGATCTGGGGCACAAAGCCACTCATTACAACTTCGCGCTGAAATAAGAAGGGATTATATCGTTCGTACCAAGCAGCTGAAGCAGATATTGGTAAAATAATTTTACACTCTTTGTGTGTTACGATAACTCGCCAAGAAATAAGTTTCGTTCTCCGTATATGGAGAACGAAACTTATTTCTTGGCGAGTTATCGTAACCGTATATGGAGAACGAAACTTATTTCTTGGCGAGTTATCGATGTTGAGAAACGCATCAAGTTTATTTACTTTTTACGAATCGGGTGCTCTTAATCCCTCGAGTAATCCTTCCAATTACGAGTTTTTACGTTCTCAATATCCCTCGCCACCTGCAGCACCTCGGTGCGATCTTTTAATGAAACAACTTTTTTTGTGCGATTATTTTTATTATCTTTTGTTCTACGGTTCTTAGATGCTTAGGCGTCAGGTTATCGCTTAATAATTTGCTATGTGTACTTTCTTTTCTTTACTTCTTTTTTTGCCGCCGAGCATTATATAACTGTTGTTTTTTTTCCATTCATAGCGAAGATTCTTAGATTTTTATGACATGATTGAATAACTGTACGAAATATTTAGCGTCAAACATCACAAATTTATGCACACCAATTTTTAATCAATCGGTTGTATGTTTCTTTAAAAGCACGAAATGCAAAAGCCTGATCCTGAGGAAGCTGGTTAAAACTTGGACTGGCTAACTAATGAAGCCGACGCTATCATCGACAATCGTGAAAAAACATATGAAATAATAATAATAATAATTTGGGTTGAAAAAAGAGGCTGACATATAGCTCGGTATCACCTCCCTCCTCCTCACACAACAGTTTCTTACTGTCATTCTATTAGAATGTGAGAATTTCAATTGAAAGATGATTGTAGGCGTACGATGCATCTCGTTGATGAATCATTTACACTTTCGACTCACTTACAGAGCGTGGGGAGGGGGGCGGTTGTCTAAGGTTTAGCGGGACGAGTGATCGGAAGCGATTCATCAGATGACGTGACAAGACTCCATAACACAGTAAAATAAGTGACGGCGCAAGTGCAAGAGAAATCGTCAACAAGTTACGCGCACAAAACAACTTTATACATGATAAAGTAGATTCTTCTTTGGATGTAACAGATGGTCATCAAGAAATGATGTAAGGCGAAGGAACTCCTTTGCATTGTCATTGGGAGTTATGAGTGCTGTACTCTTGTTAAGAGCGCCCCCGTCCATGGACTTCATCCATTTGAAGTTAATCCGTTCAGATTTAACTATTTAAATGGATTTCTTTTTGATTTAATAATTTGAATCCATTTCTATATTCCCAACTTGAATGAATTGGAGAGACATGTTTTTACTGTTTCCATTTTGAAGAATAGAAATTACTTTCTGATCTTCAAAATGAAAACAGTAAAAATATGTTGTTGTTTTTTTCATTCATGTTGCGAAGTACAGTAGAACCTCGATTATCCGGGTTAATAGGGGGGGGGGTCGCACGGGTAAATGAAAACCACGGTTAATAGAGACACTTTTTTAAATGAATTATATACATAAACATGCATACATGTCTGTGTAGAATGTCAGAGGTTGAAATATGAAGTAATCAGTCTTCGTTTCTTTCAGTTTCAAATGATTTTCCTGACTTCGTTTCTAATATTTCTCAAATTCATTACTTTATTGGTACCAGAGGGTCTCGGTCTCTAAGTTTGGAGGAACCTACATACAACTGTGGAAACAGTAGGAAGTAGTTGGATTTATATATGATAATTTATCGTCAAAAAGCAGAACAAACTGTGCATGACGTCGTGAAGGACAATGAACTAACTTACTTTTTAGTAGACATTGTAGTTCGTTTTTTCGATGGAAGAGTGAGCACCACGGTTAATCGAGGTTCTACCGTATATATAAATTCTAAAATTCCTAGATCTACTTAATATGCACACAAAAAATGATTCCATATTTTTTTTCGAAAAGAGCTACATTTTATTGAAGATAATTTACGTCAATAATTTACTTCTGATTTTTAACGCGGTCAAGAAACGCTACTCATCATATGAAGGAAAAAAATTCCCTTCAAATTTTGTTAATCATCGGATAAAAATATTATTATTTACAACGAGAACAGAAAATGATCTAATATTCTTCAAGAAGAATAGAATCTGCCAGTAATCTCCTGTTTGACAAATATTACGTAGCGGCAAGTCATTCCACTTGATCGCGTCTCCCCAAACAATATGCTCGGGCTTAGTGCCTCCAAGAACAAAAACATGAGAAAAGCAAACAACGAAATGCAATAAAAAGCATCGAAGCGAGAGCACAATGCGTGAAAAAAATACGAGTTGCCCTTCGGTTAGTTCCCCGCCTCGGGTCGACGTGCATCTCCTGGCAGACAGTGGGTCCCAGTACAAAAATGGTGGATAAAAAACGAACTTCAGAATCTCTATAAGCTATGTTTCTAAATAAAAATGTATTAAAAATTAGCCGATTTAACAGAAGATAAATGTAAAGAAAATTTATAAAACCGTTAATGGTTTTAAAAATTAACTTAAAAGTTAAAATGGTAAATAAATTGTTAAATTGTAAAAAAAAAATAGCTTTTAGCAATACGTATTTATTAGTTAGAACTACGTTTCGATAACGAACGTTATCTTTCTCAGGGCTTAATTGATCATCTAAAAATTTCTTTATCAGACTACTTCGTCTTCATCATCATATACTACAATACCAAAAATATCACACACCATTCTATCACTCATCTACTAAAAGGAATAGTTAACTTCGTTAATTAAAGTTTATATACCCTGGACAAACAGAGCTCTTTTGGTGAACCCATTTAAAAGGGTCCATAGATAATCGAGTCATTTGCTCGAATGGCAATAATGTATCAAACACATTGATCTTTTTCAACTAACTTGTTAAAAATAGTACCAACGTATAAAGCGGCATATTATTACATTAGCAAAGGGAGCAAAAATAATACAGTTCAGCCGAATTTGAATCCAAGAGCACACTGCTTGAGAGCTGTCGATACGCAACCACTTGCAGCACATCGAATCATAATGGTATAGGAATATTTATATATTTTTAAAATTACTATTAGGGAAGAACCAAACGATCCTTTGGAGAAATACGACAATGTTAAATCTTATTACAAAATGCATGACTGGCTAGCTATTGGCGACGTTGTGTATCGCTGTTCCCACAACTTGTGCAAATATTATCACTTATTTATATTTCCTTTAGTTTTATAATTTTAATGTTATTTTGGATACTATTTATCAACAAAAGTAAATATAACTATTTATTACGTGAAATGTCAAAATTGTGTAACAAGGAATTAAAAAATATATATTTTGTGGGGCTTTACGGCTCGTCGACATCGAGGTCATTAGAGCCCTTAAAACTTGTACAGGTAGGGAAAATGCGCCAACATAACTCTCCCCGCGTGTGGGACTCGCCGAATGACTCAACCATACCCACTAAGAACTCCCCTGAATTACAACATATCAAAACATATATCATTACATCAAAACATTACAACGAGTAAAATGAAAGATACCCTAGCAATCGCAACCTACTAGCGTCGAGATCGAAAAGAACAAGCCCAAGGAAGGCCAGGAAAGAGAAAAGGAAGGAGCTTCGCACAAGTAAGTGGAAGTAATGCCAGACTCAGCTCGGGGCCCCGTGTTTGCCAAACACGTACTTACTAGATGTAAGTCCCCTGGGGGGTAAAATATGAAATATATGATAACACAATTGCCTATTGAATATCGTACATAATCGATAAGTGTTACTCAAGTAAGAGTTTTACTCGAGAACTAAGATTGTTTAATTATTCTCCATATTGAATTGCTGACTGGGTATAGTGATGCAACACTACTTATTTTGGATACATTGATCTTCATCCTCTATTGTTGATATAGAACTTTCTCTTTGACAGTTTTCCTTCCACTATTTTAAGCGAGTTCTCAAATACGTTTCGGTTTTTAGGCAGAAAGAATGGATGTTAGAATAATTTTTTCATTCATAACTATTTTGAAATATGACTTCCAAAATCAATGAGCAACGTAAGTCCTATATGGTCCAAGAGTCAATTACAGGAATCCACAAGTCATACGTAACATAGTGAAACAAAGTAAAATTATGGAATTAAATTGTATATTTGCGTGGACCGATTTAAAAGGGTGCATGGGTCCATCATCAACGTTTCATGCACCCTTTAAAATGGGTTTCGTTTGTCTATAAACGGTTTTCTGTCCAGCTAGCTGAAGATAGCTGTTCATACACCCTCGTCCGCAAATCATTCTGTGACTTGAGTATAGACTTCGAACTAATTCAACTATCATCAGTCTTACGACCTCAGTTAAATATCTCTGATTCGAGGGGTCGTGGGATCGATAACAGACCGTAACATACTTTCGCTTCTTCTAAAATTCCAGAAAGGTATCAACTTGAATGTGCCACGCACCATCATTCAATTTCTTAGTATCCTTCGCCACCAAACTTTCGAAGGTACAGTATGATTTATCAGTGATGAAATGACGTAAGCGACTATGCGCACGTAGGAGAGAGAGAGAGAGGGAGGGAAGGGTGTACTGTGTATCCTGACGTCATTTCATCGTAGAAAAATCGTAACATAAATTATAGAAGGAACACAGACCAGCGTTTCGGTGTTCCGCTCCACAGTGAGATGGCGGGCAGCAGACAGGTATTATAAGTGGCGCTTTCTTCCTAGAAAACAATGGCTTGAATGGAAGTCGTGATCATTCGCGTCCAAGCGGCGGCACCTCACAGATCTTCTCGTAGCAGCAGGGGGAGGAGGCTGACTCAGTGTGGCTTCGTTAAAACGCTTTATTGTCCGTAATATCGATGGCTCGGCGCACTTCCTCCGACGATATTACGTACTATCCGAGGCACTGCGTGTTTTCTCCTTTTCCGTGACGCGCATCTTCTCGGAAAGAGGGATGTTTTCACCGTGAGCAGGATTACTAACCATTGTGCCCAAGTCACGGGGATGAATTAGGACAAATTACCCTTTGTGTGGTTCCTCACTTCGCACTAATTGCCCTTTTCGCCTTTCACAGGCGGAATATGTTTTTAACGCGTACCACGGCAGGTAATAAGTACAAGAAATGCAATAATGGAAATTTTCGCAGCGTTAAATTCTACGTGTAAAATTTTGTTCTACGCGAGGAAAAGATTAAAAGATTGTAGGTTATTTAGTTCAAATTGATACATTAAAATGAACTGAAATAAATACAAAGTTTATTTAAGACAAATATTTTTTTAAATTTACGATTCAGGTCTAACGTGTGGTAACTGGAAATCCTCGAAAACGGAAATAACGTTGAATTTGTCATGTGAAATAACAATTATGGAAATTTTGTTAACATTAAATGTCTACACACACTATTCTAATTATCGGGTTTACCAACATGACTCCAAAACTAAACTTCAGTGGACGGGAGAACGATTACAAGTGAGCAAAAAAAAAAAGTTCTTCACTGAAGCATTGGCTAACCTCCGGCATAGAAATGCATTTGAGAAGCCCTTTAGTGTTGTCTCTTTAGTTTCGTTAATGACAAAATAAATTACTATCTTAAGTATGTGGAAGCCTTAATTAATTATCCCCCTTTCACGCAGCCGCAAATGACCTCTTGTACTCCTTGAATGTGACTACAACTTCTTTGGAAGCGAGGAGGCACTCATCTCCGGCGAGTAACACAAAACGCGCCCCAGGGGTGTGCAAACTCACGTATCTTCGCTCTATTCACGCGCGCACAAGGGGAAACAATGCGACCTCGCGCTACCCGATCGGAACACATCTCCCGTAAATAAACATTATTACATTCTCGTCTGCAGGGAAAGATTTTCCCTCGTCTATTCCAACATACGTTTTTAGATTTGGTTTACTTGTTTCTACAGTGCGCACCAGTTTGAATTTCAAATACAGCTGAGATAACTGGTTTGGATGTGAGGTCCAAATTCAGAGGAAGGAAAGGTTTTCTCCAACCATTCGATGCGACATCCCAACGTAATAGTCTATAACAGCGCTGTCCGACTTAACTTAATTCGCGGACCATTTTCTATACATTTCCGATCGATGGGACCGGCACGGGATGGGGTTAGGCAAAATGTTGCCCGACGAATAAAAGTAATGGGTCATATTTATTTATTTGTAACACAATGTTTTGATTCTCATCAACAAAATTAAATTATTTCACGCTTAAAAACAAAATTGTGTATTTCCTTTTTTTATTTTTTTAAATATTTTGTATTGTAAAATTATGTTTTCATGTTGTAATGTATAACGGGGTAATTTCGTATACAATTTTCCATTTCCTCTCAACGGACATGCCAAGCAAATTATTATAATAAAAAGTTGTTCCCCCCAAAGTTTGATGAAAAAGTTGATCCAAAACGTACTATAACTCGCGGGCCGAAAAACGTTTCACGGGCAGCATGTTGGACAGCGCTGGTCCATATTGTGACCTATTCAAAGGATCGGAGAGTTTTTTCCGTACTCTGAATTTGGATCGCACTTCCATTGTTTTCTGAACGCTTTAATATGTATAAATGCCGTCCATGTTTAATTCGAGGTTGACATTATGGTGGGAGCGTGGCGATGCGTGGCGCAGTTTGGGAACCACTGATTCAGGAGGTATCCGACTGAACGCGAGGGGCCGGGGTGGGAGGGGAGTCATTAAAAGCTCATTCCGCGCCGCGCCTCACGACGACGCATCCCGTACAACGCTCTCCCTGCAGCGGAGTCGGCGGCAGAAGTTCACAAGAGAGGCGAGAGGACACGATGACACTCGGCCGCACGCCTTTATATACGCGCCCCACGCTCACAAGCTCTCATCCGGAACCAATTACATCAACAGGGACATACTATTCCATTCAGATACCACCTATGCCATGGATTATGCTGGTTATTTATGATGAGTCTCGCAGAAAAATATGAAAAACGTCTTGCAGACCTTAGAGGACAAAACCATAGATGTACATGGGGATTAAAAAGCGTGCTAATTCAGTCTCATTTCAGAGTAAGATTAATTTAGTAATTCTCGAAAAGTCCTACATTTAACATTCCAAACTTTCAATTATGAACTGGAGTCAGCTGGGTTCAGTGGGTAGAGCGCTGAGTTGCTGACTAGATGGTCGAGGTTCGATTTTTCATCAAATCTCATCCCAGGCCTACTCAGCCCACCGGGTTTATGATGGGGTCAAACCGGTCACATCTTCTCGTCCTAGTGCAGGTATCTAGTAATTGCGGAGTGTGAACCTGTTGTGGAACAGTTGGACTTTGATATTGCCAACTGCTAAGAAACTAAAATTCCTGTTAAGTACACACTGGTAAGTTGTTTTTCACTTTTTTTACGATTAAAGAAACGCCATGTGTCTGCACCTAAAAATGAACATAATTTCCATCAATCCCATTACTCGATCATCCAGATTTTTAGAGTTAATAATTATACTACAGTGATAATAGCTGTTCCAAAGAAATGTTATGTTAACCCCGGCAGACACGAATTGAGAAACTATTTTGACCGCGAGAATAGGTTGGAAAAGTGTCCACTAATTCCTAGGCACGAATTGAGAAACTTCCTTATTTACGTCTCCGGAAATTCTAAATTCTTATTTCTCATACCCAACCATCCTCACGGTCGCTGCTCGGAATGGAACGCGGGTTGTCTTCATAGTTACTTGAGTGTTTCATTGTGAGGCTAAAATATTCGTGAATAGTTTAAAGAAATTGATAAGTTCTAGCTACAATTTAATGCGATTGCACAACATGGGTGAGCCTTTTGTTTATACGATGTTAGGTCAAAAGGAAAATTTAAATTTAGTGCACTAAAACTTTCAGTCAATCTTATTGAGTGGCCGAAAATTCTCTTTTCGATTTTCTGGAGACATCTGTATGAAATGTAAGAAAATCTTTAGCCATATAACAGAATTAATGTTTCATACATCGGTCGGTTTTTTTTTGTGGGGTTTTACGGCTCATGTCGACATCAAAGGTTATTAGAGCCCTAAAAACTTGTACAGGTAGGGAAAATGCAGTTACGCACTAGGGAGAGCCAACATGACTCTCCCCGCGTGTGGGACTCGTCGGAAAACTCAACCATACCCACTAAAAACCCTCCTGAATTACAACTCAAAACTCAAATATAAAAATCTCAAAACATTACAAACAATATAAAAAAGGGGGAAAGAGACAAAGGGAGGGAGAAAGAGGAAAATGAAAGATACCCTGGCGTCGAGATCGTAAAGAATAAGAGTTGACCAAGGAAGGTCAGGAAAGAGAAAGGAAGGAAGCTAACACAAGTAATTGGAAGTAATGCCAGACTCAGCTCGCGGCCCCGTGTTTGTCAAACACGTACTTTCTAGATGTAAGTCCCCTGTGGGGTCATCAGTCGGCTCTTTACGAAGCGTCTAGGTTATTTATAAAGATGCTGATCTAGAACTATCAGGCTGCGACGTATACATAAAAATACCAAGTCATAAGAACTACTGAATGACAACTGCAAGCTCTCGAGATATGTTCTTGATTCGCAAGTAGGAACTTGGCAAAATGACTACTTGCGCGGTTAAGAAGGGTTGCTATTGTCCCAAATGGACAGATAAAGGAGTTCCTCAAATCGTGCCTTGTTCGAAGGGTAAAATTTAAGAAGTTTATCAATTTATGTCTTTCGACAACCAGTGGAAGGTAAAAGTTGCTCAAAATGTGCCAGCCCGTTAACCCGATTCATGTTGTTATGCGTTTTGCGTATTTACGGATGCCGCTATCGTCGCGAAAACGGTATTTCCGACAGAAAGAGTTGGTCTAGTAGTAGAGCCATTGTTTCCACGATCCCGCTGAGATACAGAGAATAAGTTCACACCCTGCTCGGCCGAATGAGGTGAGGTTTTCAGCTGGGATTTTCCTCATACTCCAGACTAATGTTGGTTCGGTATCATAATTTTCCTGACAACCCAACATCTCTCCTTCCCAATTCTCTCCCCCAAGTCCAACGGTTAGGTGGAAGAGCAGCCCTCATGGCCTAAACCTCGCCAATAAGGCATAAAATAAATTTAAAAAATATTTCCCGTAGATATATTAATCATCCGTAAAAGCGTGAACTGCTTTATATGAATAATTTCGCTTGAAAATTAACTATAGACACAATTAATAATAACATTCCACACGCAATATATCCAAATTCGTATACAAGACAGATTTCATCGCTATGATTTCGTGCTAAAAGAATATTTAAAAATTAATATAAAAAGTGTATGTGTGCAATGCCGTTGTCATTTCGCATAAGGGCGTGATAGCATCTGGAGAAATGCGTGGCGACGGCTCCCACGAGAAACCTGCCCGCATCTCCTCCAGCTTATCGCAGACATCGGCGCTGAACCTTTTGGACATGACAACGCAAAGCAACGGAGGACTCACTACGCCCAGGCAGCCTGGATGCTTATCGTATGGCTGAGACTCCTTGTATGCACAACGGCGTTCTCTTTGAGTGTGCAAACAGGCGAACACCTTTTCGAATTTACGCGGATCAGGAATTGCTTTGGATAGCGGGAATTGAGGGAAAAGCACTCGTCAAGATTAACTTAGATCTCGCTAGGTTCCTCCCTCTGGTCACACACGGAGAGAAACGGAGTCTCGCAGGCAGATGTATACGGTCAAGTACAATTTTTTAACTTTTGGTTTACTTAGAGGTATAGAAAGTCATGCTTTAATAAATATAGATATCTTTAGGATAATTTTAAGACACTTTCTGAAACAGATTTGATAAAATGAAAATAAAATAACGGTTACAAATATACTACTTTATACGGGAAAAGATAATTAACTTTCTTAAGAGAAATATTAGTCCCCCTAAAGGCAGAGCCTGAGTCAGGGTAACTTATATTACAAACTACTTCATCCTAGAATATTCGACATAAAATATTATTGAATATTCCTTATTTTACTGATTAAAATGATAAATATTTTTAAGAGTAATGATGTGTAGGTCAAGAGAATTTTAAGTTACAGAATAAGAGTCTTGGAGTTTTACTGGATATCTGCCTGTTTCAATAACCAACTTCTTAATTCTTTAGAAAAAAATACTTAGGCTGCTGGATTTTTTAAATACTGGCTGGTAGAAGGTAAAAAGTTTTAGGATCCAAAATTGAAAAAGGATTCATCAATGCTGTTCTAAGATTGCAAAGAATAATTCAACTACTTTTCACACTTCAGAAATTGTACATTTTATGTTGATGTGGTACTTTACGAAGAGAAAATATGCGATAGCTTAAGCGATACAAAGGTTTAAGAAGCGATATCTCGATGTATCTTGTTATAATATAAACTTATATCGCAAAGGTCTGGATGGATAAAAATATTTTTACACAAGACAGCAATTTGATACAAGAAAAACTTGAAATATTTTTCATTCTTTAACTATGAGATCGAAATATTAGTAAAGGGTCAACTGGTTTAGTAAATCTTCGAAAATCAAAGTTCCCGTGAATGTAGTCCTCAGAACTCATGGTGAGTGCAACACGTAATGATTCGCAATACGAGAGAACCGTGGCCTTAAACTGACTCGTAGGTCAATCGCAAGTGGCGGTCTTCTGATAGCCATCATAGTGAACAACACATACATACAGAAATAACTCCAGAGCGAAAGGTGCCGTCACCATCAGATCTTCTGCGTCTGTAACATCACACCTCAAGCCCTGATGCGATGTTATTTTTTCTTTGGTAGAAGCGGGATCCACATAAATACCAAAATCCCTATGGTAGTTTTTGTCGCTGCCACCAGCTCGGTTTCCCGAGCAACCAAACACACGTGTAATAACAATAAATAATGATTTATTACAGATTAACTAGAAATCTGAATTTACAACAGAGACAAACTCCCAAAATCATTAATACATCTAATAGTCTGCCAGAGAGCATTATTTACACTTGGTTAAATATAGTTGAAGACAACTAAATTGTAAAAACCCTCAGGTTATCTGTTCCTTCGAAAATATAAGTTGTTTTCCCCAACAACTAACTGATACTAGTTACGACCCTCGCAACTAGTAATGACTTCATTAAGACTACCGCAGCAGCCTAACGAACATCTGGTCTCCGCGACCTAGTCTTAGCTCAGTCACATCTCAGTGCTGACGGATCTCTACATTCCCGCGTAAAGGTCTCTGAGGAGCTTCATTCCTCCCAATATATACTGTACCAGACGTCACTCTTTTTGTGTCACCCCTTTGGCTTCTAGGAACGCAGAGGCTGCGCCGTAGAGGACGAACCGCCATGAGCGTCACCTAGGCGCTTCGCAAACACCCTTTTCGTTGTTCTATATTCGGCACGTACTTCATTAGTTACTTCGTGTTTTTTTTTGGGAGGGGGGCTTTAGGGCTCGTCAACATTGAGGTCATTAGAGCCCATTCATTACTTCGTAGGATTCTTCTTTTCTTTAGGTACACCTAAATTCCAGTGGGTCAACGTCGCCGGCCGCATTCTCGGAATAAACTCGTACGTACCTTCCTTAAAAGTGAAAGGTGTTCGTTCAAACAATATCTCAATGACTAAAGAGGCTAGGGTGGGTCCCAAGCTCATCGCATTTCCGTCTTAGCGCCAACCGGCCACTTATTGTAAGATTCTTAAAAGCATCCGGCTTGAAAAATGCAAAGAAATATTAATATTTCACAAATTGATGGCATGTCCTGGCGCCAACGTTACAGCGTCGTTCCCTGAATGTCCCTGCGTCTACGGGGATGTTGGGTTATCCGCTTCGTCTGCTCGTACATCGGAGTCTCTCGCTTCGCCAAGTATAGTCATTAGGAGAGCGACACACGCTGACACGGGAAGCATTGTGATCCAAGCACCCGTGAGACCATCAACGATGAGCGCCAGAATGGCGCAGGCGTGGATCGATTCTTCTCCAATCAAGACCCACGCTGACACGGGAAACATATCCGCTTCACAATCAAAGATCTCATGATGCGGAAATTCCCAGGGCGAAGCACGCCAGGAATGTTATGTCTCCACGCCAATGCATTTGCTTGGGTAATAGCTTTTCCCGTCCATTTCAATCCGCGGTCTACAGATGGGAGTTCGAAGAAGCCAGCTGTGAGGATATGCTATCGATCAAAGAAAAAATTGAGACATTCAGTGCTTATATTCTAAAAATTTGTACGCTCAGGGATGAACTTAGATGACATTTGTAAGATCAAGATCTGTAGATGAGCGCTCACTTCCCCGCAGTGGGGACTTATTATGTGGCGAGGAGGCACCATCTTTGAACATAGATATGAATAAAATAATAAACAAAAAAAACATTTTAAAAACAAACTTTTATTTAAGCGATGTACTAAAACGAATCAGATATGTCAAGATTGTTGTTAAAGTAATGCAATGTCAAATGCTAATACCTCCATATATATTTCACAATAGTGGATCCTAATAAAAATTAGTGTACTATCCTTATCGCTGAAAATGATTTCATATTTATGTTGAATTATTTGTTTTTAAAAAGTTTGTCGGGCGAAATGTTCATAAAAGTGGATACCAATTAATTTCATTGGACAGTGACGGGCTAGTGAGTAAGTACTTGCCGAAGTATACATTTTATTTACGATTTACGATAGAAAAATTACATAGATAAAGTATTTCAAACGCAACAAATAAAAAATTAAAACTTCTTTGATTCATTAGTAAGGGACATCTCCTAATTAAATACAAACAGGAGAGATACATTTGTAACATCAAAATAATCCTTTCACATTTTATCTCCTAACATCTTCATTAACCAGTCATTAAATATTCAGCTGCGATAGTTAGTTCTTCGTATGGCGTGTTTGTTGATTGAAAGCGGGTAGTGCCGAGATGAGTTCGGAGAAGAGGAGTGAAAGATTCCATTTCAGATGTGTCAAACGGAAGCTGTCAAAATGAACTGTACGCCTTGCTTTATTAATTAACTTGTGTCCGTGATAACGCAGCACATTCTTTTTTAGTTTTTCGAAACAACACTGGAAGTTTTTTTTTCCTTCGGCGCCTAAAGTGAACTTTGAGGAGAAAGAATTTTAATAAAAATCGTTTCAAATCGATATCACATACGTCTGCTTTCTGAGTAAAAATGTTCTTAAAACACAAAAAAAGACACAAGCTTCCCTGCACTGTGTTCATTCAGTGCTTACTAATGTAAAATGTATCCCGCATGCCAACCTTTACGGAGGGCGCTTCCACAGAGCAGGTAGCATAATTTTAACAGATAGAAATTCACCTAAATTTAAAAATAATAAAAATAAATGTTTTCTTTCTCAAAATGTTCTAATTTACACATTAAGTTTTCTCGAATAACAAATTGGATAGAAATAAGTGTTTTGTTCAAAGGGGACTTAAAACGTATAATTAAATTCTGAAAAAGCATTTTCGAAAGCTTTTTTTACATAAGAGGCTATGTCGGTGAAATAAGAAAACCAAGAAATTCAATGTACATTGTAATTTATTCTTGTCAGATGAAAGTTACTAATTACGTTTCCTTTCATATTCCATTTCGCATATTTCGTACGTTTGGAATGAAGAAAAAACAACAACTAAGAAACAACAAACAGCAGAAGATGAAGTTTCACATAATACGTCGAGCGTGAAGTCTTTCATAGTGAATGAGTTAGAAACTAGACTTTTCCAGTGACCAGCGTCAAAGAAAGAAAACCCGAGTGGTATAGTAGCTGTGATGGGGGGAGATGTAAACGGGACAGAAAGCGTGAAGACGACGCGTCATGCAGAGTGCGGATACTTCGCTTGTTAAACGGTTCACCGTTGAAGGGAGGGAGCGCAGACGACTCGAAACGCTTCGTGCAGATGGGTCAAGAGGAGAAGCGAGCGTCGTGTCGCTACGCAACACGAGAAATCATTCCATTGCAAGCTTCATTAGCACCTATGCCACGCTTCCACGATGCCAATAAGCAAGCCAATAGTTGGCCTCCAATAGACAATAGTTGGCGTCATGTGGTGACGACTGGCTGGATTTTAGAAGTAAATGACCTTCACAATTGGCATGCCAATGAGTTGTCCTGCAGACTGAAGCCAACGATTGGCGTCCGAAACCTTCCTCTCCATCCCTTCAAACAGCGTTACTTGAGAACTGGAGTCGTTAGAGCAACAACGGTCAGATCAAGACTAATTGGAGGAGCCAACTATTGTCTTCCATCATTGGAAGCTAACTGTTGGTTTGTTTATTGGCGTCGTGAAAACGTGGTTTTGGAGTATACAACAGAACTTCGTCGTTTATCCAAACTAAGTGGAATCGACAGTGATCCGTAGAAATCATACTACTATAACCTTCAGCGCCTTGGAGCAAACAGACAATACGTATGGCTGGGTGTAAAGAAGTACAATATTTTCGGTACTGAAATATATTTAGAATATTTAAAACAATATGATAAAACCATACCATTAAATTAACATTGTGTAGAGTCTTGGCGAACACATTGCCGACTGTTTTCCTTCATTTTCCTGGTTTGAACAACTGGGGATTTTGTTGTAGGTTAACGTTTTTCTAAATTGAAGCTTTCCGTTTTGTTTATCATGTATGGTTCGATCCACAATTATTTTGACAATTGAATATGACTATTACTGAATATTGTAAACATATGTGTAAATTAATTAAGTAAATAATCTTATCGACTTCTATGCAATAAAGGTCAAACACAAACTACCCATTTGAAACATAAAACTTTATGGACAGACTTCGTTCAATGCATTTAAAGCATTTTCAATAATAATGGATAAAGAAAATTATTATTTCAAATAGAGATATCTTCGTGTATTAGTCAAGAAAAACGTTTGGTGTGGATTCGATTCAATTCCATTATTACAATTCAGGCACCTCGAATCATGTCCATGTTCTAGAACAGCAGTCCACCAGGAAATTTTGGCCTGTTGAAAAATTTGGGCATTAATTGCAAACATTGATCTTCACTTAGTGGTCCGCGGAACTGAAAACCATGAATGTATTTTTTTTTTTTTTGTGGGGCTTTAGGGCTCGTCAACAGCGAGGTCATTAGAGCCCTTAAAACTTGTACAGGTAGGGAAAATGCAGTTACGCACTAGGGAGAGCCAACATGACTCTCCCCGCGTGTGGGACTCGCCGAAAGACTCAGCCATACCCACTAAAAACCCTCCTGCATTACAACTCAAAACACAAATTCCAATATATCTCATGCCTTTTACTAAAAAACACTTTAAAAAAAGAAGATGAGGGAAGAGGAAAATGAAAGATACCCTAGCCCTAATAGCGTCGGGATCGAAAAGAACAAGAGGTGACCAAGGGAGGTCAGAAAAGAGAAAGGAAGGAGCATGGCACAAGTAAGTGGAAGTAATGCCAGACTCAGCTCGGGGCCCCGTGTACCATGAATGTAGTGGTCCACGAAGTTCAAAAGGTTAAACCGTTGTTCTGGAAGCTGTAACTCATTTTGTGACTTGCATCACAGACTAGCAGCATTTCCATCGACATCCCTCTGTTTTAGTATTCGGGTTGAGAGAACTGTAGTTACCGTTGAGTCGTGGTGTCATCGCTTGATCACATGAATGACTCACTTGCTCCATGGACTCTGTTACACTGGAGAAGGACGGGGGAGCTTTCTGTTCGTCGCGTTTAATATTATTATTAACTTCTGCTAAGTAAGAGGAGTCATTGCCCAAACATACAACCGCAATTACTTCGAGTCCTTTGCTCGTATAATGGAAGAGTGTAAAGTCAAAAGCGTCTCGACCTAATGCAGTACATTTTCAATACATAAAAAATTGAACTTCCCGACATTTTTTTCACTGTAGTAATATGGAAAATATAGCGTGCTATTGAAGCTTATCTACATGGAGCGATAGGACGTAGAAGTTGGGTGGTAGGCTATTGTTAATAGGAGTTGTTAGTAATAGATACAGTTATTGATACTAGGAGGAGGTGAATAGAGGATGGAGGGTTCGCTTTTCAGAAGTCACAGCAATACGAACTGGGACATTAATGTGAAAAGCTAGAATTTTTTTCTGGACCCATCGGGAATTAAACCCAAGATGACTTGGTGATGCGCTAAAGCGCTACCACCTGAGCCACGGAGGGACCTGTCAATTTACGACATACTCTTTGCTGAGAGTAATTAAAAACAATTTATTTGGGTTTCCGAGAAATAACTCGTCCTGAGCAAATGCCATCCATCTTCAAAGAGATACCGGGCACTCGTGTATGCTGCGCTGCGCTGCTCACACGCGTTTCACTCGCGAGGGTCGCTGCGCGTCATAAAACCCGATTCCTCCCTCCTCCCATCTCACATGCCAACACGCGTCTCTCACGGCAGAGGATTAGAGCGTACTACGCTCACTTTCACACTTCTCGTAACTTGCATCAGAGTCACAAAACATACGTACAAATGATTTTAATTAAAGGTATTAAGTCCGTGTTGACTGAAGTCAAGTTGCCAACTTTTCAAAAAACTTGGAAATATTGAACAAAAGAGTTCTAATTAATTAATAAATAATTCTACTGATTTGTACTATAGGACGAGTGCAGTTATTTTGTGATTTCAAAACTTGATAATAAATTTAGATTATCATTTGACTCCTTCTTTGACAAGGGTCGCAGTCTTCAGTCACGTGATGCGTGACTTCATTTACGTCAGAACAGCATTTTCCACAGTTTTTAGTGAATTATTCTTGTAAATGCCCCGTAAGGTATAAAAATCTTACCGTCTGTGTATTCATATATACATTTGTTATGTTGCAGGGTTTTTTTTTCGTTGTGTTAAGCCGGTACTTTTGTCAGGATATCAAAAAACCTAAACCCACGAAAGTTTCTCCGTGTAAGTATAGTAATTTAAAGTCAAATAATTCAAAATTTTGCGCAGTATGGATATTAAAATTTAACGCCAATGGATAGGGAATGGTTCATACTATGATTTGAAACATTTTGGGGGGCACTTAAGCCTAATCTCTTTCACGAACACAATACCTTCAAGTACTGTAGATACACGTTTTTTCAGAACTAACATGGACATGCAGTGACAGGGTTCCTTTGTCACCAGGAGCGGATTTATGGAGGGCTTCCGTGACCAAGCACCTGGGTGAAAATTCGGTTATTGATTTGAAGTAACGTTTATGTCTCTTCATCTGTTGGAATCAGTTCGAAGAAAAATTAATCACATTTACGTTTCTTTCCCATTAATGCACTCTGCAAAAAATAACACGCTCTCTAAATACTATTATAAACCACTTATGAAATAATGTCCGCAGTCTTTTAAAAGGCGTTTCGAAGTCGTTACATTCCTTCAGTCTGATGAAAACATCACGTGTAGCGAAGTGGGAAAAAAAAAACACACATCGTTTACTCCAGCAACAGAATGCACGCGTTCACGAGAAGCGTGAACACGGTGTATAAACGGGCACTTACTGAAACTACAGAGGAACACGTCAGCTGATTATGGACTATCCGTGAAGCGGTATCGGATGAGACGTATTGTCAACATATTTTTTTTTATTCAAATCAATTAATAATAATTTACTATCATTTTACATTTATTATATTAGGTGATTGTGAGGTGTTAATAGAATTTTTATAAATAAATGAGGAAATCATTATGTCTCTATCTGAATTGTTTATTACGTAAAACTTTTTCGAGGGTTTAGCGGCCATCTTCACTGTTATAAAACAAGAAATTAAACGCTGTAACATATCACAAATAATAAAATAAAATTATGTGAATATCATATTGAAACAATTTTTAAATAGATATTCTAATATTTTCAAAATTTTAATTGTTTTATTATCCGCTATTCAGTGGATTGTCCACCTCACGTAACGCACTTGAACTCTAGCAGACACATTAGTAAGCTACATATTCATGCGAGTGAAGATTCACATCTGCTGATGAGCAGAAAATATTAAATTGTTTTCCTGCTCGTGAAATTCATCAATATAAACCATACGTTGCATTTTACTACCAATAACCCTTAAGAAGTCCAAGTAAAACTGTCCCACAACAGGCCCCGAGGGTGCCCAAGGGGTTCGCGGAGGGTAGAGCTCCGCAATATCTTAGCCTCGGCACTAACAGGAGGAGATGTAGTCAACATCTCGCTCCGACCGGTTTGACCCTGGGGTAGACAAGGTACTCATTTTAAAGTAGGCTGAGTAGGGCTGGAAGTTAGTCTGAAGTGATTAGAAATCCGCACCCCACCGGAGATCGAACCCGCCAGCAGCTCAGCGCTCTACCCATAGATCCACGCTGACTCCAGAAGACCCTTAAGAAGAGTCCTTCGAAATTTCAAATAATTTCATCGATTACTTTTTCCGATTTCCAAGCCACAGAGATTCCATGGAATCCACTTTTATTTGTATACATTTCTGTAGCTTCGTGAATCGTATTTCGCTGGGGCTCAACAACAGTTACGACCGAGTACCTTCGATCTCTTTTGCAGATTCCTCATGAAGCCCTCGCCGCTGTTCGCGTGAAATGAGAACCGGTTGCTATGCGGGAGTCGGAATTCGCCTGAGCAATCGCTCACGTCTGCAAGCGCGCCTCTCAGCTTGGCGCTAATTATTCACGCCGCCTGCCACCGACGCCGCAGCGCTCTGACATGCTCCGTTAGCCAGCGAAGCGACGCACACTTTTCTTGTGTGTACCGGAAAAGATACGTTGCATCTAAATCAGAGTAGTCTTCTCATTTTTTGTGTCGTAAAAAGTTTTATTTTTCAAGACATTCAAAAGAGAAGAAGGAACGAAATGATTAGTACACACCAACATCTGTAGTATGACCCAGTTGCCTCAGGGATTACGAAGTTACACAAAATCTGCTACTTCGTTTAAAGCAGCGCTGTCCAGAGGGTGGCCTGCGAAACGTTTTTGACGGCCCGCGAGTCATAGTACATTTTGCATCATTTTAAAAAAATCAAAAGTTGGGGGGAAACATTTTGTGTTATAAATCTATGTTGTCGGAGTTATAATTTGACGTGGCTTGTCTGGTGAGAGAAAATATAAAATGGTGTTCGGAATTCTCCCCCATACGTATCATGTATTTCTTTTATAATAGTTAATATTAAAAATACTTTTTTTTTAAATTGAGAAATACACATTTTAATTTATCGCGCTTGATCGACGAGAATCTAAATATCGCGTTACAAATAAATAAACATTACCCATTATTTTTATTGGACGGGCAACATTTTGACAAACCCCATCCCGTGCCACCCCAATCGATCGAAAGTGTATTGAAAATGGCCCGCGGACTAAGATTGGACAGCAGAGGTTTAAAGGAAATTTCCCCCGCGAGCGTACGATGCGGGGTGGGGGGTTTACTTAGTCCCAGGCCCAAAGGAATGACATTTTCATGACCCGTGAAGGTGTGCCTAGAAATAATTATTTGTCTTGATGTTTTCAGTTCCGAAGAAGGGTCCATCTAGGGACAATAATTGTCGGTAGTTAAATGACAGAACCGATAAAAGTTTTGACTTGATTAAAATGATATAGAATTTTTAAATTATTTAAATATTCTCTTATAAATTTATTCATAAATTTCATAATCTTAATTTTAGGAGCTTCGAAGTATGATAGGTCTAGGTACTTATTGTATAAGCGAAAAAAAAAGTATTGGAATATTCACTGATGATTATTTACTATATAGGTCTACTGATGGAGGAAGGGACGGAATAGTTGAAAGAATGGGAGGAGGAGTATAAAATGAATCGAAATATCCCCAACAGACCATGATCTATTTTTAAAGAAATTTGTTTAAGTGACTACAGACTGAAGTATTCTAGTAGAGAGAAACTCCCTGTCACAGAGCAGAAGAATGCTGGTTCGATCCCGGGCTTGGCCGGAATACGAGGGATCTTCATCTGGGGATACCCAGACACACTGCAGAGAAATGTCGGTCAAGTATCTCATGTTCCCCAGCTCCTTCGAAAATGTGGCTTAGGTATATTATCCAGGCGCTATTCAATCAAGCAATCACTTGTGAGACTTGGAAATATTTGCTTAAACACTTTTTATTCAATCAATCATATAATAATCATACTGGCACTAGAAGTAATGCCTTAGTAAATGATTTTTTGCAGTTTTTATAAATTATTCTTCCGAATGCCTCGCAACTCTGGTGTATCTTCCGGAAGGACAAGAAAGGACCGGAAAACAACACAAAACTATGTTGTATGAACAGAAACTCATTTATGTATGAATAACTGTAACTGTTACTAACTACTCCTACTAACCCCTCCACGTGGGCCACGTAGTTGGTAAACCCAGCTAACCGTACCACCTTAGAAAAAGTTTGAGTTATTGATACTAGGAGGAGCTGCATCGAGGAAGGAAGGTTGGCTTTTCAGTAGTCACAGCTATATGAATTGGGACATTGATGTGAAAAGCTACAAATTTTCTGGCCCCATCAGGAATCGAACCCCGTATGGCTTGGTGAGGATCGACAACACTATCACCTGAGCCACGGGTGGGGCAAACATAGCACTTAAATATTTCACATAGGTTGCACCATGCTTTTCTTTATATATAGGTGACTTTGCGCAATCCAAAACAAACCAAGGCCTTGAAAAAATACATAGACTTGATACAAAGTGACCTCTTGAGGTGCAAAGGTTTACAGTACATCAAAAGTCACATGCGATGTGTGATAACACATCAGTTTTTAGACAAAAATATTAGTAATTTTTAATTCATGCGATTGCACAGTTTGATTTGTCTTTCATTCCGTTTTATAACTGGAGTTTACGTACACTACATTGATGTTGTGATACCGGTTTTAGTATTATTGATTTTCTGTGATATTTGTCTTTATGGCAAACTGTTTTCATGAAAGGAGAGGTGAAAGTGAAGTGTCTAGCCTTGAACATTATTCTGTGCTTGAAAGAATAATTGCTGATTTAAACTTCTCCACCTAGAAGTCGTTCCGTGACCGAAGTACGAGATTTGGTGAAACATTCTTGCGAAAATGAAATGAACCGTCAAGTTTATCCAGGCTACTAGTTCAGGTATTAGTTACACATTTCTTTCCACAAGTTGTTTCATGGATCGAAATGCGTGGTACGTTTTCAACCAATTTTTCACATTCCACTCTAGTTTGCTCATTAACCGGGCAACGTCGCATTCGGTTTTCAGTGCATTTATAGCCAACAACGAACAACATTTCAATGATCGGGATGTTATTTGCCACTACGATGAAATGTAAAAATACATTCTTGTGTTTAGGCAACATATTTAATAAGTAGGCCGACGTTTCGCCAGCGAATGGCTATATGCAGGTTAGCCACCCTTTTTTTGAAGAACGTTGTCCGCTATGTTTACGCTACCAAAATGCAAGGTTCCTCCAGTCATAAGTATAGTTCGATACCCGGTGTTGAAGATGTAACGCTTCGGATTAAATGAAACGTGATCTTATCGACGAGAAACGCTGGAAAATGTGAAGGAATACACATATTTAGGAGTTACTATAACTATGAATGTATCGTGAACCAGACACAAAGAAAAAGAAAAACGCAAAGGCTGGTACATATTAAGTTGTATCATGCGAAGTAAAGCTACAGTACCAGAAATAGCGCCGAATCTTGGAGACAAAATGTTCAATTCAAACTTGGTGCCTGGAATAGCGTACGGGGCAGAAGTAAATACCATGTTCAAATTCTCTTCAGAATACATATCTCAAAAATATAGTTGGTCTTGGAAAAGGCACTGCTAACTGGTATTCTCTGGGAATTTGGCCAGGTGCCAGTTGAACTTACACTAAAATTCAGAGCAATAAAATATTGTCTATCGATTCGGGCGAGGACAAAAAATGCTTTTGTTGGGGAATCGTATCATAATAACGGAAATGGTAAATGGAGTAGGCAAATTAGATAAATTATCTGTAATTTAGGACTGGAATACACCGTAGGCTAGTGATAGCAAGGTAATTCAAAATAAATTATATGAAGCGTACAGACTAGTAATAGAAATGAGGTTAGAAAAAAGGTCACTCATAGTTCAAACAGTTGTAGCAGGTCACTAGGGACGCAAACAATACATAAACACGCTGAAATCGAGGACGGGATCAGGTTACGGGTGGTTTCGACTAGGGGGATGGAAATTACGAAAATTAAGAAATAATCTAGATTCGATTTGTCAAATACGTGTTGAGCAGGAAGAAGATTGGATTCACATCCTGTTACATTGTACAGAAACAGAAAAATATCGAAAATTTTTGCAAATCGGGGGTTTTATAAACGAAAACTGAAAAATTAACTTGGCAATTAATATAATGCGTGACAACAGAATGTCTGTAGTGGAATCTTTGGGACAGTTTCTAAGCTACGTAGGGGAAAAAAGGGAGAAAGAAATGAAGGAGATTACGTTTGGGCAAAATGCAACGTGATACTGTTGGCTTTTTTTCTTTCTATGTTACAGGTTACGAAACGTCTTCCTACGTACGGAGTACGTAGGAAGACTATTTTGTAAATACTTTTTCTTGTAGACTCTATTTGTAAATACCAATTTTTTAATAATTCTTATAGCCTCTTGTCTTATGTAAATTCTTTGATATACAGTCCTTGTGTCCTGACCGTAGGTTTTCCGTCGTTCTCAACGGTGCTCAATGAATTAGTCAGTTGCACTTATTTCAGATTTAAGAAACTATTACACTATGCCAAAAGTTTATAATATAATAATAATAATTAAATTTCTATCCATGCATAAAATTTAATATTAAGGCAGCAGAAAATAAAAATATCAATCATTCTATGAAAAATGTAGACGCAACTGAACAATTCATTGAGAGTGAATACCAGGGCATTTAACGCACAGCCCACGGCATTAAAGGGCGTAAGAGGCAAAGGGGCTAAAGCCACGCCACATGTAATTTAAAATGTAAATCTTGTAAATAAAATGCCCTATTGAATTGAAACGCTTGCCGATCACAAAACTTCAAATTTCTCTTTTGTATAAATTAATAGTCTACATCAGCGCTGTCAAACTGGTGTATTTTTATTTTGTCCAACTGGGAAACTTTTTTTACGGTCCACGAGTTTAACAGAAAATGTTCATCAAACGTTGAGGGGCACAACTTGGAGTTACAAATCTGTGCTGTCGGAATTAATATTTGACGAGACATGTTCGGTGAGAGAAAATAGTGTTCGGAATTGCCCAGTCGTACATATCCATGTGAAAACATTTTATTGTAATAATAAATATACTTTTTAAAATAAAGAAATATACTATTTACTTTTTCAGCTTGAAATTAGATACATTTTTCATCGCGTTACGAATGAATAAATATGACGTATTAGTTTGATTCGTCAGGCAACATTTTACTTAACCCCATCCCGTGTCGGCCAGATCAATCAAAAGTGTTTAGGAAATAGTCCGCGGACTAACTAAGTTGGACGTAGCAGCTGGTCTAAATTATCGCCTATGTTCGGTTGGTTGGGCCGGTCGAGAGCGAGTCTACTGAGCTTCGAAAGGCGTTCATTTCGCGTAGCCCCTTGACCGAATTGCAAGAACTCATCGATGCATCCTTCGAGACAACGATTTCCCCGGAATAGTTTCGCAATCCGATCTCTGCAAGTGGACTTGTATGAGGCGATATGGAAGCGGCCGGTTGCGTCTCTAGTCGACCGAGCCTCGCCATTGAGACATAGTTGCAATGAATTGGAAGGAAAGGAATGTAGCAGACGACATGCTTGGGTTCAAGAAGGTGAGAATGACACGGACTGAAGAGATGGCAATTGCAACACAATCGTGACACCAATTCGATCAAACATTTCAAGCAAATGATTGGCCGTCTCTAGCATGTACTCGATCATCATCGGAACGTAAAAACTTTTCTTAATGGTCTCGGTGATTGCATCAAACACAAATGTACAAAGAATTCCCTCTTGAGTCATGATTACCTGCCCCGCCGAATTTTTTGTGGGCGGAAAAAATAAAATTATTTTCCTTTTTGCACTAAGAAACTCAAAAATCTTTAACTCTAGAGAATTTATGGCTAACAGTGACAAATAATTTATTCGGGTCAATTTTATTGAAAAGTCTTAAATGCAATGGTTAGAGTGACATATATTGAGAAGTTGATTACGCTATTTACGTAATTCAAAGAACTGTTCTTGTGTTACAAAATTAAATGTTTCTGAGTGCCACTCTAGGAGAGTGGTTTCCATTTTTTTTTTAAATCGGAGGCTGCGCCCTTGTTCTGCCGATCATTTCCTCATTCAAACAACTCATCGCGCAATACAGCAAAATTAAACTACCTAGATACATTTTTATATCTAGATTACATTTCACATAATAATAATATGTCAATTGCCTTTTATTTGGTGTTAAGTTCGTCCCAAAATTCCCATATCCTCCAATCTCTTGTCATCGCTCGCATTCCATTCCTTCCACCTAGCAATTCGCAAATGGACTAAGAACAAGATCAAAATATGCGATGCAAAATCAAGGCCAAGAGTGTAATAGCAAGAAGAAGACCATGCCCGTAAGATTTTCAGAAAAAGCAAGACTCTTGCAAAGATTAGATGGATTATCTTCAGTAACGTTCGAACGACAATAATTACTTCTCATGTGATACTTATTTACCACATACTGAATATTTTAATTATTTTTAATAAAATAATTATAAAAACAATTCTAATTTATAAAAACATAAATAAATGCTTTGAAGGGATTCTCTATTTGTGGTAATAATAATATAAATAAATGTTATTTATTTTTGGGATATTTATTGATTTATTTATTTGTGTACGGTAAATTGATGCGTGTCAAAAATTCAAATACAATTTTTTCCCCAAAACATAAATGTGGATATAAAAACATAATTAAAAGGGTTTTTAATTAATATTTGTCGTAATCATTATTTAATCTCAAAAACTTGTATGTATACAAAACAAGACTAGACCCAATCACACAAGATCGATACCAAGACCAGCAGCACCCACAAGGCAAAGGCTAACACTACTAGAACAAGACCAAGAACAAAATGGTCTTGTTTTGCGAGACACTACTTCCACCAGCCTCCTTCCAAACGGATCGGCACCGCATCACGTTTCTTGCACCCTCGGAAGTTCCACAACAATATACTTTTCGATAGTACTTTTCACGTAATTCTATGAAATGGTAATAATAAAGAAATAAAGGCATAACAATGACAGTATGTGAAACGAGGTTTACAACCAGGAAAAATAATTTTTGTATTTAAATTTATGACATGGCGCCCATGTCTGTTGGCTCACACTTGAAGAACCACCGTACGGGTTTCCTTGAGATGGCCATGAGAGTATGGGCCATCGGCGTTGCTCATCTTCATTGCGGTGCGACTCACTACCTGATTTTAATTAACTATTTAAATAAGCTATTTACATTTAAAAAGCTCACTTCGCATTTCGTATAAATATTTTTGTTAACAGAATAAATGTCAAGTTCGTTGAATTGAATTTTATTCATGAATGATACCAGTCTCTTTAGCCATTTCACATAAATCTAAGAACATAATGAAATAAATAAATATAAACACTGAAAATACTATACAATATATGAGTCATACTTAAATTATAATAATATTTAAATACATGACAAATAGAAATATAATATGAGAATTAAAGGTAATATACTAAAGATATAAAAGAACACAAATATACTAATATTTAGAAGAAAGTAATATTTTACAATACTACGAAGTATTCATACTTAAATACTACCTCAATTTTATACGTACTTATAATTACATGAATTGACAATAATCACGTAGAAATGTTTTTCACGGACACGTCTATATTTGAGCTTGTTTCGACAGAAGGTAAGATTTCAATTTAAATATTTTCAGAGATGTGCAGCTCCTGATTTGAGTAGTAGGCTATTCCATTTGTTCATAATATTGTTTAATGTAACATGGTTTTGTTTAATACCCGTATTGTCGATTATCCGAATGACTATTGATCTTTGTTAGTTTGTTCAATAGAATCTTCTGTAAGCGAACTAAGCGTATAGATGAACATCGCAACATGCACGCCAGCACTCAATCCGTATCCTCTCCGCTTCCTCTTCCTGCTTGGATTGTCTTTGTTTCATCGAAATAATTACCTTCACAAGTGCGCATCTTGAGATACAGTCAACAACGCAAATCTGCATTCCATCATTTATATCCTTTATTCAAGGTTTCTCATAAACGAATCGCCAATTATCTACTTCTTTGTCCCTCTCGGAAAATTTCAAAATTTATCTTTCAACATGTAATATAACAGCATTGCGTAAAATATATTTACTTTTCCATTTATCAGGAAAAAGCATCATTTTACAAGGTTTTATTTAACTTCACTTGTTAGTTCGTATGTTTGGGCAAAATCTTGCAAATTAATTTTAAACCACTTCCCTTCAACCGATTGAACTGAAATTTGGCACACATATATCAACCCTCTGACAATGCAACATTATGATGTCTATTTCAAATAAAAACTTTTAAAAAGGCTTTCTTTTATAAAAAGAACGATTTTATTCCGAGATAATTATTTCCGGGAAGCTTCCCCTGAAATACAATCCGTCTCTCCCATACAAACAAGTATAACACACTGCATAACCTACGCTTTTCGTTTTAACTTCTTATCCTATCATTATGATCGTTTCTCAAAACATATTTATGATATCGGAAGGTGTATCTCATGGATGCTATATCATTTATGCTATTTACTTATATTAAAACAAGTCCCTGAGCCAAAATTGAATCCTACATACCGTATTAAGTAACACTCAATATTCTATCAGGCAATGCATCAAACTTTTTGTGTCATTTAATCTACAAGTCTTACCCCTCGATAGCTTTAATATTGTTTTGAAGAAAAAACGATCACTTGTACCTCTTAGATTCAAACAGAGCGGCTGTCTAGGAATTACGTAATGAACCCTGGGGCTGTTTGATATCGCTACGCTCGGGGTCGGCGAGATAGGGGTATTACTGTAGTCCTTCTACTCAAATGCGCAGAAAGAGCACAGAGCAACGAGAAAAGAACAGTTAAAACAATGTACCAGATAGTCTTCACATTCCATAATTTTTTTTTTCTCGGGAGGAGGGGGGAGATGCTAGCGTTACGTAATAACCTAGTAGAGTAAGCGAAGGGGTATGAGATATCTTTACAGGTGCGTTATGGAGGGAAGAGAGCATTTTGAAAATAGTGATTTATTTGTCACGTAATTTATGGGCGGTTCTTTAATAGGTTAGAATGCACTCTTATCTTCGAACTTCCGTTTGGGTTCAACGAATGATTTCCGATCCACGAGAACCAATCGGATTCCCAAACGCTCAGTAACTCTTTTGTTTATATGATGCTCGACTTCTTTTCAGAATACATCATCTGCCATGTGTCAATATGTGTAATTTAAGAAACGACATCAGTGACAATAGATCTGTAAAGAACAATGCGGTTTCGAGACGGAAATAGGAGAGGGTCGGGTATGTGACCCTATGCGAACATTCATTTCGTTCTCAGGCTCATCTTGCAAAACTCTTAAGAATCTATCCTTCAATCTATGGCTATTAATCGCGATTTAATTCTTAATGGTCTTCTACCCACTTCCAGACAATGCCTCCATTCGTCTTAACCTCACGTGTGACCAATGATGGTTCTTCACCGCTACCAACTCTCACCGTGAAAACCAACATCAATAAGGATGAGGTTAAATGGACGAGAGTAAGATAAACAACGCGCTTGAAGCAATCAAGTATTTCAAAGGTTAATTTCCGTGCGTATTTTCTAGAGGTTGCTCTTGCGTCGTCCAAACGAGAAAATACAATGTATTAAAATCGATAGGAGTACAAAACATGACGAATCAGAATTCATAACATTACCCACTTCAAGTAACCTATTGTTCACTTCACTAACGCACGTGTCCTAACTCAAAAATCGCCTCACAGGTAACGTTTTTCATGACTGTTTTCTCGGTATACAGCATTAAAAAATGCCGATTTGTTATTATTTATGTGTGATACGGTGTTTCTATCAATGCTGCAATTTCAAAGTATATATTTCTCGAGACTAGTCATCGATTATACAAATTAAGCTCATCGAAAGTGAGTTTACAATAGTGTTTCGAACTCAGAATGTAAGAGTGATTTATGGTATTGACTAATTATTTAATTATGTTAACAATCAATCGTTCAGATCTGATTATTATCGTCTTACGTATCATTTGTGTATCCATATCCTATTATTTCATTTACGTACGTCATCAAAGGATTGCGAAGATTTATCACGTATACAAATGATAGCAATTTATACATTTAAATTCTCTTAATATTTTTCATTCGCATTGACTATGATTACAAATTATCACAGGTTCGGTTATTATAAGTAGAAACCTCATGAAAATAAAATCAGCCATGTGGAAGGAAATGCGTTCGAGCATTTTGAGTTCTACTCTTTTACAGAAGTGTTTTCACGAGCTTAAGCTGAATATTAACTCGACGGTCAGAGACTACAATTTTGAGCGATAAAACAAATGTCTACTTAAAACGTATGAGGAACGCTAAACGTCATCATGGCTCAAGACAGCGAGCTATTTGACTAAGATCCATAGACAAAGACGCGAATTGAGGCGTGAATACATGAGCTAAAATACTGCATAAAGACGTCGAAACAAATACACTAAAATAATGAAAGATTTTTTTTTTAATTTATGTGTTTCCCAACCACTATGGAAATGAGTTAGTGTGGCATCATAGTAATATTATACAGAACCAAAAGTGAAAGAAATCGTTTACATATGTTCTATGCTGAAAACCGCAAGATGAACACATTTTCTCGCGAAATACACAACTAAAAATTCAAAATGACGCAACTAGAGAACTCTTCCAACATTGTTTGAAGAACAGAGCATTTGCCGGAGAAGCGTGGGAACAGACACTGTCACACGACGAGAAGGGCTTGGAAAGCGACGATTGGGCACAGCTCAGCTGCACACTTTTGATGTAACAACATAAACTCGTTACTAGTGAAAAATTAATCAGTTTTCACAGTTGAAGCTGACCGTCTCTTTTATATATCAATTATCGAATTTTTTAAGTTATATTTCTTCACTAATAATAATACGAGATACTTATACTTTGAAATAATATACTTTTGTTCCTATTACTTGGAATTCCATTCCTATCCCGATATTGTATTACTTTTGCGATTATTTACATAGATGTCTTCTAATGAGCTTATTTAAAGACATCTGCGTATATATCTACTCATTTTCATCAAGCTTTGCTGGGCCTCCTTGGTCGCTCCGATGAGTCAATCTACCACGCAGAGAGAACGAACACAGTAGATCGAAAGAACCAAAAACATTTACCGCATCCAGTGGATTTGGGGAAAGATGACGCAGGATGTGAGGCACCTCGGTGCTATCAACAAATATCACTTTTTTTAAAATACAAAAGTACTGCAGTGTCTTTTATCATACTACTGACCGGGAGAATGGGTACGATCCCCCACTCGGACGAACTAGTGCTGTTTTGAGATGACATTTACCTCACCTACTGGAGATCGTGGAGTCGGCGTGACTCATTGGGTAGAGCGCAGACGGGGTTCGAACTCCGGTGGGGTACGGGATTCTTCATCACCTCAATATCCAGTTCGCCTACCAGATCTAGTCAGCCTACTATAAATTGAGTACCGGCTCTATCGTGGGGTCACAGCGGCCGTAGCGATGTGGTAAACACATCTCCTCCTCTCCTAGTGTCGTGTCTTAGTAACTGCACAGCTCTAACCTCCGTGAACCCCAAGGGCACACCTTCGGGGCCTGTTGTGGGACGGTTTGACTGACTGTAGACCTATGTCAGTCAGTTCGATGTCTTCCCCAGCAACTAGCATCTACAAATTCCCTGACCCAAATCATAGGTTTGGTGAGTAAGTATCCCTTATAACCGAACCTCGCCCAAGGATATAAAATGAAAAAAATCTCTCAATGAATTTTAGGATGAATACTGGGATATTTTCTTCTGAGTGAACCAAAATGTACGTACAGGACGCTGCTGTCTATCGTTTACGGAGGAAGATGGATGGGGAGGAGGAGAATACAACAAGAGTGTTACACCTCTTTCCCGCACCCAAAGCCCTCCCATCCATCATTTCCGATTCGTCGTAGTACTTGCGCAAATGCGACGCTGCTTGCTCAATATGACGGAGTCTTTCTTGTATGTGAACATCCCACGAGACAAGACCATGGGAAATGGGTTTACTGATGCGCTGCTCCCTACCCTACTGCGCTTACGACGTCTTCCAACAGCTCACTGCATCTAGGATAACAAGCGAACATTTCTTCTCTCCTAGAAAAGAGCANTCAAACAAGTTAATGTATTTTGTTTTATTATGTACGCAGCCATACGTTTTTGTTTTTTTTTGTGGGGCTTTAGGGCTCGTCAACATCAAAGGTCATTAGAGCCCATGCAAGTAGGGAAAAATGCAGTTTCGCACCATAGAGAAGAGCCATAGTAACTCTAGGTTTAGAAAAAGAGCCATAGTAACTAATAGGTTTAGAAAAAGCTTACGACATAATTTTCTCGTTAGTCAGTTCTAATGGTTGCTACGTTTCAAATATTACGCGCAATTCACTTCCAACGTTCTCTTGATCCCACATAACAGAGAGGTCGCGTGAAGTGCTGTTGCTACGGCATTCCAGAATCCTAGTTCTCGGAAAACGTTCAACCAGCATAGCAAATGGAAATCTCGCACTGAAGAGTACTAAGGTTTCCAACTATAAATTATAGTGATTTCATTATAATACGTAATACATTTACGGGTAATTATGTTAAAATGTGTTGATCCGGTCCCCTATGTGTTTCAGTGGTTTGGAGACTCTTGATGTGAAATGTGGTCAACTTTTACAGTCTCATATATTTGGACCTTTTTTCATGACTTGTTGCTCGTCGTCAACGACTTCATTATTGAAACTGGAAATGAAAATTTTTAGTGCAATGAAAGAATGAAATAAAAATGCTCAAAATTTAATTTGTCACACCAATACCATAATTAAAAACGAGAAAAAATACAATTATGTAATTTAACTAAAAAATGCGTAATTTGGGAATTTCTTTTATGTTCATAGACTGTCCTAGGCCAAATTCATTAAGAGAATATACGTCAAGATTTTTAATGCTAAGAAGGTAGAATGAAGGTGTTAAATACATTCTATTTTGACAAACTAAAATAATTACGTAATCAATTGGATTTTTTTATTGTACAAAATTAAACGTAGCTATAATTAAGCACAATCCTTATCAATTTAAGTATGTTTATTAATTTTACTTCGTAGAGAGGGTTTCCAAAACTTTTAACATAGGTACAATAAAATAAGGAAGTAAATTATAATTAATAATAATAATAAATCTGTCAAGACATCCCCATCAATAATAATACGACACTAATTCAATTTCACATTTCCAGCAGTGATACTTCCGCGTTCTTTCATACACTTGATATCGTTTGCAGACGTGTAAGTAGGGTGAGGGTGGGGACATAAACAGTACACGTTGGAGTGACGTTTCGCACGCAATATGTATACATGCGAGGGATCCATCCCTCCGGCCTTTCCTCCCTCCCCCTTCTCCTTCCTTCATTAGAGTTCCGTTACGTAACACTCATTACGCCGTTGCCTTCATATTCCTCTCGTCAAACGGCGTAATTACAAATTGCATTAACGGCTTCGCAGCACGATTCAACGCGGTTCCGTATCAGGAGAAGGAAAATCGACACAAACACGACTACACCCTTACTTTCCTCTATTGGAATCGACAAAAAATCGAAAGTTCTACATGCTCTGGCGAATCGGGTCCAACAGAACCCATTTACTTCAAGTGTTCATACACAATCCAACTTATTTGTCAAACTAGTACGAGATTGACTTATCGAGTTTGACTGTTGAGTATTTAATCAAACTTACACTCTTACACGATCAAACTGATTTGTCAAACAAACTTGTGTAGTCATGTTTGATAGAGCATAGATTACTGTTACAATTACGGATTGAGAATTTTTGTCCTCTTTAAGGTAAGTTTCCACGTTCCATATGATGTTCTAAAAACCATGACACTTTACATTTTTTCTCAACACCACGTGCATGATTCACTCCTCGCCTCACTATGAACATAGAATTCACACCGACATAGTTTTTCGTCGCATCGGAAAACCTTCTTTGCAACTCATTAACAAAAAACCGACATTTGTCTTTAGAGTTTGGATACAACCCATATTATTAGTATGTATTCTTACGACTAACAGTTTTAAAACATTTTCAAAATTTCCTGAAACAAACGACTTATTTATGTCTAATATTATATATCATTCATTCCACTTAATCACTTTTGGACAATTTCTTATAACATCACAATTTTTTTTTACAAATTTCGACTCTTGTTCGAGTCCCCGTGAGGCACAATCAAGAGTTGAAAGTTGTAAAAAAATGTGAAATGATAAGAAACTGTCTAAAAAAGGTGTTGAATTGAATTCTTTAAATAAAACTCTCTTGATTCTTCGGCCTTTTTAAGTGAACTCCATCTGTTCAGACCTGTTGCTCAAGATAGATACAATCTTGAGCAACTTTAAAGGCTTTGATAATATTTTGAGTGCTAATAAAAATAAACATCTAATTCCAGTTTCTGAATATAATGTTATTTAGAAATGTAAATTGGATCACTGCTTTGTATGTTTCAAGTTCACTTTGCATTTCTATGTACTTCTGGTTAACGACAAAAGTTACTTATCTTACCTCACTTGAGGCATTTCGAACGTATTGATGACGAACATCCATGCAATTTTTTTAAAATCACTCACTTCCGACTGTATGTATTCTTTCGGCATTTTTGATGGGGAGACTGCACAAGGCATCCATCGCCATTTTACCGCGCGCTCTACCAGTGGCTTACTGGAACCAAGGTGACCTCGCGGATAAATGTAATGACAAGGTTGACATGGAGATGAGGTAAGATGATTATGAGTAAATGTTGTGGTGGAATGAATGGCAGGGGAAACGGGAGTATCCCGAGAAAACCTGCTTCGTCCACCACCGCGAATTCTACTTCAGACCGGGTTTGAACCGGCGTCCCCAGAGGTACGCTAGGCACTACGCCACGGGTCGCCGACTTAAACTTAAATGGATTAACTGAAGAAAGAATTAGCACCAACATAAAAACTAAACCGAGATCACCCCTTACTTTTCGTTGAACGTGTACACTCTGTTCCTTAAGACAACAGCTATTTCTTTTACCAACACGTGTCACCTCTGGAGTGACTCGGGAGAATGCCTCGCGGAGTACAATGCCTCATGGAGTGTTTGCAGACATATTGTGGAAGCCAAACGAGAACGTCCTGGGAACAATTGCTAGCAGCAGCTCCGTCGTGACCACTGCGACCTTGAGAGCCTTGTTCCTCCCGTGTTTTGTTTCTAACAAACGGATTCCTCGGTACATCGTAATAATAAACATCAAGTAACGAAGAGAAACACTATGTATCCGGGTGACATTTGGAAACTCCGTCGTGCACAATGAACGAAAGATGTATACAAGATAATTCTCTACATTCCAGTCACGAATTCGTTGTTCTTGACGAAGTACAAGGTTAAAGTTTAATAAGCGCTTCGTAATTAATGTACTCGAAAGCCAATATTTGCAAGGTCGTATCCAAATATTTTAAACACGGCGGTGATATTCTCGCAATGCCTTCATCGCTGAGTGTTCATGTGTTGGCCTCTACGGTATAAACTCAAGAGGTATTTTGTAGACTTCATTCAATTTTCCCCTACCTCATTATTAACATGCTTGGTGACATGATGCTACTTCTTGTGTGTTTGTGCTACCTGCGCAAATATCTGATGACACGCAACACTCCCACCCATCAGAGCAACAAAATCGCCGTCGCATGGATGGAAGTAACAAAATAAAACCAATTGTATTGTGTGACGTCTGCAATCAACTGAATTGTGATTATATAAACAAACGACCAGTTTTCAGGACACTCTTCAGGTCGTTAGTTTATATAATCCAAAAACCAAGCTAAACGTATTGGTAACGATAAAAATTGCGGTATTTGGACTTTGATGTTTTTGATTGAATATCCATCGGGTTGATGCAAAACATGTACAACACAGCTGCTATAACGGAGCTTATAATGTCGGCTCCTGACCTTGAGCGTACTTGTCGATGGGCTGGTCTGTCGAACTATAAATTGTTAAATTTTCATTCTTTCGAAAACACGTAGTAGTGAAAGAAAGTATAGATGGCGAGAAAGTGAATCATTCGTAATGTTAGATTGAAATAAAATGGATCGGGGGTTTTTGACGATACATTGATTAGGGCGGGAATGGCGAAATGTGTCGGCTTCACCAAGGGTTGCCATCAACAAACTCTCAAATCTAGGGCAAGGATACCGAAAACCCCGGATTTTGAAACTAAAACCCAGACGTTATAATGTAAGATGATTTCAATCCTTCACAATAATAAAATAATGTTAACTTGTTATTACGTGTCATTAATTGAATAATAAATAAAGAGGAACTTTCATAGTAAGAAATATCCTCATTTAACAAATTGACCAGATAATTCTCTGTACTCAGTCACAAGTACATACAATTCAAGGACAAAAATTCTAAATTTTTTCACACAAAAAAACTAAGAATTGAAGTATTTATAATCCTTAGAATATAAGTTAATTCTAGTTACAAAAACAATCTTAATATTAATGGAGCAATTCTAGTTTACGTAATAATACCAATCGCTTTCGCAATGTCGTGTGCGAAATTCGAACGATCAGAACTATTTGACTTCGTTGTTCTTACTGGATTGTGCAATAATAATTCAACAAAATAAATTGTTAACATTTTTTTACGTCTGTTAATTTGCCCAAAGGATTAACAGGAATATCGATCCATTGCAAAGAGATTATACACGACATCATCGTGTTCAAATGTTAGTCATACTTCATCGGCCCACATACAATTAACAAATGGAAGAATCGACAATTTTCGAATCTAGTTCGTTTGCCCAGTGGACCCATTACGCAAGCAAGGAATAACCAATGGCATTGATATATAACAAATAATGAATGAAATAACTATCTCGAAGAAAAAATCTTTATTCGTCAGGCAATATGTGTTGAACAAAATAGATATTTCAGAGATTTTGAAGTCGGTTGGTTTGCCCACTGCACTAATTCATTTGTCCAAGCAAAAATCGGTAAATTCATTTATTGCAAATGACTTATACAAAAAATTATCGCGGGCGAAATATAGTCATACTTCATCGTCCCATACGTAATCAATAAATGGAATAATCGACAAATCTAGAACTTGATTCATTTCCACAGTGGACAAATCCGATTTTGGTTTACCTACCTTACATGGGCAATAACTGTGCATAATTTTTGGCTAAGTTCGATATTGGGGGTGCTGGAAAAAAGTTTTGTCCAAAATTTTATTTTACCATAACGTTTTTTTTGGGGGGATGGGCAAAAAAGGTTTTTGGGTGGGCACCTTGGGCAATCCAAGTTCATATACTTTTTAAAAAAATTCGATGTTGGGGGTGGTGCCAGTCACATTCCTATTTAATGCCCATATTTAACTTTTTGTCTAAAGGGATAGACTGGTTAGTTCTATTTTTACATCTGGGAGCACATTAAGAAAGTTGTAGTAAAGCACTCTCAGATAAATCGATTTACGTGATAAAACTTTTCAAATTATGACGTTACATCTAGAGCAATTAATTGACTTTCTCGCGTATCGCTAGAAGAGCATCGAACTGCGGAGCAACGTTCACTTCATTTTCTTCAGCGCCTCCGAGGAAAAGATCAAGCAATGCCAATTAACTATTACTTAAAGAAGAATCTCGTTTCGCCTGCAATGGAAGCCCTTTTATATGCTAGAGTGCATCTTTAAAATGTGTCCACGCCCTCCCTGTTCAACTCGTTTCTCCGCAATGACCAGGGTTAAGACGATGGAACAAGAAACTCGTCTCATTACAAGAGGGATAATTGTTATGATCTCTTGTCTTAAGTGGTAGTAGATGATTTAGTCTAGATGGATGCAAACAAACAATGAAACAAGCGGAGTTGGTTTCTTATGATCATTGCAATTGCAGATTGGTACATGGATATATACATTGTGTCGTATTAGGAAACTAATATGACATAAATTAACAAATTGCTTGCATCTGGCTTTCCCCAGACGTGTTCTGTTTGAAGGGCGTCCGGGCAGCATCCAAGCACAATTTTCTACACCAAGTTTTTTTTAATAACCTGTGAGAGAAAGCTAGTCGCCGCGATCGTTCGAAATTCACACACCCCTTCGATAATTAAGAGATCTACAGTTTTGCGTTTGCAACTGGTATTTTCCCCGTAACTTTAAGTTAATTTGCTACTACAGGAGAAATAGACAGAAGTATCAAAATTTGTTTAAAAATAATATATTTTGTGTGAGCACCTCTTGATTTATTATTCATATTTTAAAATAAATAAAAATGACTCGTTCAACCAAATTAAACTCATTTTATTTCTAAATGGAGTCAAAATTCTTTTCACATTGTAAAAGTTCGGAGTCCAAGCTCCAAAATCCGGGTATTTTAGTCTTCTTGTCCTGGATTCGTGATTTTGTTATGGCTTTCCTTCGCATTCATCTTAAATAGCTCTGAAGGTAATAAGGATATTTCAAAGATGAGAGACTGTTGGTTTTCGTACAGATACTTCTTCCTTCAAAACAGTGCTATCCAACTTACCTTAGTCCGCGGTCCATTTTCTATACGCTTTNCGGCAGGGGATGGGGTTTGGCGAAATGTTATCCGACGAATAAAGTTAGTATATCATATTTATTTATTTGTAACGCGATATTTTTATTCTTATCAAAAAATTTACATCATTTCAAGCTGAAAAATTGTAATAGTACATTTCTTCATTTTTAAGAGTATTTTAATATTTAGTATTAGAATAAAATGTTTTCATATGAAGAGGTAATTCCGAACACAATTTACTATTTTCTCTCACAGGACATGACACGTGAAATATTAATTATGACAGCGTGGAATTATAACACAAAGTTGTTCCTTTCAGCGTTTGATGAAAAATGTATGTAAAAAGTACTTTACCTCGCGGGTCGCCAGTTGGACAGCGCTGCTTCAAAGGATAAACCAATGTATGAAAAGTATTTATTTCTGATTCCTCTTCGTGGAAGCGAGTAACTGCAAAGGCGCTCACAAGCGCACGAAGCGATGGCGAGATGAATAGGAGCGGGAGGGGGAGGGGGTGGATGCTGAGGCCAGCTCGAGTCCCGACGCCGCCCTTTTACGGTACCCAAGCCCCTCGACTTCCGACGACGCGACGGTGGGGTGATCGGTCGCTGACTGGGTGCTGCACACGCGTCACCACCAGAGGAATGACTCACAGTGTTTGTCTCCTCTGTAGCGTCATATTCAAGTTTATCTACTTGGGGCGATAGGTGGGTGGTAGGGGCTATTGTCAGTAGATAGGCTGCTTTGCTGGGTTTACCGACAACTTGGCCCACGTGGAAGTGTTAGTAGAAGTAGTTAGTAAGAGTTATTGATACTACTAGTAGGAGGTGAATAGAAGAAGGAGGGTTTGCTTTTCAATCGTCACAGCTATATGAACTGGAACATTGAAGTGAAAAGCTAATTTTTTTTTCAGGTCCCGCTGGGAATTGACCCCGGACTCAGTGGCAGACAAGCATGCTAGCCCTGAGTCACCAGAGCGTTTATCTCATTTTGTGGCGCTCATTCAAAGCGTTTGATACACTCAAAATGTAATAAAATTTGTTTCACCGTTAAGCTTTTGACTCAATGGAGTGCACTATTATCACATCAAATAGTATTTGATAACTAATGAAACATAAATAATATATTTTAATGTTCAATATTTTAAAAAATATGATCTTTATTGATTAATTAGCAATACGATCAATATTTGTAGTAGATTACTAATATGAATCACACTAATTCGTTTTTAGGCGGAACGTGTGATTGAAATAATAAAAAAACACTAAACTACCCATATATATATATTGAATTTTCTAATGTATAAAGAATTAAATACGGATTAAATTATATTATTTCCTTCAAATTAAAGCAAAAATGAAGGTTTTTAGGTACGACTTTCATAGTCCCCAGCTGAATATTGACTATTAGTTGCCGGATTATGGCAGCCAGGTTTCCATTTCACCGCTTTTTGTCACAACTTTCATTCTGTTACTTTCTTAACACCTCGGTAAGACTCAAACTGTTTTTACTGCATAATTACTTCAGGATTAAAAAATATCAGATTTAATGCTTTCTCCATGAGAATATATGCAACTGTAATACTGGACGATTTAAAAATAATTATCACACGAGCCAAAATGTTTTTAGACTTTTTAATAGATCAAAGAACTTATTTCACTTAAAACAATTTTAAAGCTGTGTACATCAATCGCCGTAATACCTCAATGCTTTAAACAAAATACATCGGACAAAAAAAAATTGAACCAGAAGCCTCCCCATGATCGACTTCATACATATTGAGTCAAAAGTTATATGTCCGAGTTGGATTGCACATCCAATCAATTATCTTTTGTGTGATCAAATATGTGAAATAATGAAAATCTTCATAATTAACTTCTACGCTCTCATTTTTAAATTTATGCAACAGTTGAACTATAAACACTCCTAATACAATGTAGAATGTGAAAACGTATTATATTTAAAACGAAAAGTTGTAGCTATTTGCTTTATGATAATGAATTTATGACATAGGGGTGTGTTCTCTAAATATAAATTTAAAAACAGAATTTTTACCTTGATTTTTTAATACCTTGTTTTAAATGTGATCTCAACTTCATTGTGATTAATTTTAATTTTCTTCTCTTTCCAGGTAAGGCTATGTCTCTTCCCTTCCTAGCAACGCCTCATATCAAACAACTGCATGGTGAGCTATCGGCGGAAACTTGATTCGCGATCTGAATCGAGTTCATCTTTCAAACAGACCTTTACTGTTTGACTTACCCTCACGTACTAACTAAGCCCCTCGCCCCGTCCCTACATGATCAAAAATATTTTGTTTGTGAAAACCCACTTGTACAACATACTTGTAGTAGTTTGGAGTAACTGTAGTAATTTATACATTATTACAACAGAATTACTGAGCGCCCGTGGCGTAACTCACCTGATTTTTTTTATTTAGTACAAATATATTCCCTCAATTCGTATTTGATATCTTCATTTGCATTAGTAGTTTGTAACTGCTGGTGTGTAATACATGTACATTATAGTATTCTTAATCCATTATTTTCTCTAATATAATAAAAAATGATAACTTTATGGTGCTACGTTTACAAATACTTTTGACGCAACACGCATTACGTAAAAACTAATGGACAGATTAAATTAAAACTTCCACGGTCGCGCTCCATCGAAGTTTCATATCTATAAGACATAAGAAATCAGAATTCTAGGAAGTAGTTGAAAGGCGCAGAGCACACTGATGAAACGAGTTTCATATAAACGTGAACATAAATGTAAACCCACATAATATAATTTCGTTTTATAATGAATAAGAGTTTCAATTAATGCCAAGATTTCTCTGCGAACTACAAAAACTTGCTCCGGGACAGTTAGTGGTCTACGAACCACCAGTTGACGTTCTCTGTACTCTCTAGTATCACTTTGAAATAATGAATTTTATTCCCAACTAGCTGACCCGACAGATCTGTCCTTTCCAAATTTCAATAAATTTGTTTCAATTCATGAAACGTGTTTCATCGGCTTGCATTGCGTTTTATAAGACCGTATTATAAGACGTTTAGATAACTGTAGATGATCGGAGGCATTATTTTGAATTGCTACGCATATCACACAGTTCATTAGACACGAGAAAAGTTTTCATGAATATAATCCAGTGGCTACCTGAACCTCACGTGGTCCGGGGCGGGAGCAAGATACACAAACATATTTGTATGCGTACTAGTACATGTTCAAAGCTCATGTATCAAACAGAACTGAAGTTTAAGTTTATTTATTAAAATGCTGAACTATTTTTTACTTAGCGGTTTAAAAAATGTTTCGGATGTTGTTTAAATTCAGAGTTTAAATAATATTGGTGACCGATTTGGAGGTCCCTGACATGATGAGGCATGGAGCGGTCTGCTCCCTTCGCCTCCGCGTAGGTACACTACTGTCGCAATCAGTTTTATTTTTGTTTACTCCTTTGCTGGTCATGTGCATTCACGACGCATTCCAATTCTTCGTTTTCACTTTCATTCGAGGCCGCTGATTACGTAAAAGCGTGGACATCCCGTGACCCATATGTGAGAGCGTCGTCGAATAACAACGAAGGCGACCGCTTCGCATGCAGCAAAGCGTCCGTCGCGCCTCGTGCCAAGTGCCAAGCTCTTCAGTTTCCACGAGCGCGGAATTAACACAGCTGCTCTTCTGGCACTCACACATCTATAATTAAAATAATAATGTTTCACCAATGAAGTCGCACTTTCAACGATTTTATTAGTATATTATTATATTATGGACTTTTCTTTTCTTTTTTTTTCAAGTAAAAAATTTCCATTTATTTTTACTTTTTCTATCTAGCTTTTGGTACTCCCCCCCCCGGTTCGGTTCAGCACATTGGTTCCCACTGTTTCAGTCATGTGTTCAGTATCGACGGGAATCAGTCTATGGACTGTCAATTAACTCTTTTGATATTTGAATTAACTTCAATGATTATTGTACTGATCAACTGGTACTTTTAAAATTGAGCGCTTTAGATATTAATTTAACAAATAAAACTATTGTGGGACTCGTGGATTCTTCAATCTCGGAACCCATGAATTTATGCTTCCAATATTCAATAACATCTGAATGACTGCATTAACTTATTTAACTATTGCCCAATAATCACCTATTTGAAACCTTAATTACTAGTTACAAACATTACCTACATACCTACATGAGATAAACAGCATCATTTGTAAATTTTCTGTTGAAGTTATTATGAGACTAGAGGAAAATTGAAAACTGCATGTAAAAAGTGCTCAACGTAATTGCTTCCGGGAGAATAATGATTTCTATTATGAGTTCATTGTTTGATCTATTCACCATGTATGTCTAGACAAAACCATGTGTCTTAAACATGAATCAACTTTAGTCAGATGTCAAAACAAACGACCCTCCGGTGGCTAAGGTGTTAGCGTTCTTGCTCATCACCAAGGCATCCGGGTTCAATTCCCGGCGGGGTCAGAAAAAAATTTGAAGCTTTTCACTTCAATGTCCCAGTTCATATAACTGTGACTACTGAAAAGCGAACCTTCCAACTCCTCCTAGTAACAATAACTCTTAACTATTACTAACTACTCCTACTAACACCTCCACGTGGGCCAAGTTGTTGATAATCTCAGCTAACCGGACCACCTACTAACAATAGCCCCCATCATCCACCTTCTACCACTCCATGTAGATAAGCTTCAACACCACGCTACATTTCCCATTTACAAATACTACAATAAAAAAAGACAATTATATTCTTGCCACAAAATCTTGTAATAGATGTCTTGCTGTGTTAAATTATAAGTGTTTTCTCTAAATGTTAGGAATATGTTGCTGCAGGGAGAGATTTAGCTGGTGCTGAAAGAACGAGTGTCTGTTTTCTAGGGAAGCACTACTCGGACCCTACGACATACATCGCTTCGCGTAAACGCATCGGACAGAAAAGTTCAGCGGCGATTAGAACTGCTTTATATATCCGACAAGACTCTACATTTTGTGTTTAATCTTTGTCATGTAAATAAGAAACTAATTTATTTAGTTGGAGAAGTAGTACACTCAGATATGAAACGACGCTATGTCCGATATTACGAGTTTTTTTTTTGTTTTTTTTTTTT
>NNCF01128114.1:222595-233926 GCA_002313205.1 Laupala kohalensis | reverse complement strand
TATGAGTGAGAGGACAATGTCCTATGCGCAGGCGGGTCAGCAAGACCTCGTCGCGCCGGGCTGGCCTACAGGAACTGCTCCATGACTTAACACATGATTTGATAAGTCGGAGCTTATTCCTTTCAACAGCTAACCACTCATTGCTCCATTCACTGAGAATCCTTATCTTGACGAAATTTAGTAGGTCTCGTTTTGGAATCGTGGAGAAATCCACGCGATTCCTGAGGCATAATCATAATCAGAGGCATAATTACGAGTTATAATCAGAGTAGAATCGTCATAGGTACTGACGGTCATTGTACACAACAGAAAGAGATATCAGAAAGTGGGGAAAAAGTAGTACTCTCATTGGAGACTTCGAAGGGTGTTCTTTTAATGTGGTTGGATGAGGTGAAGGGGCGATCCACGATTTTACGAGTATTTGAATGGGTGTCAGACATCCGGGGGTATTGAAAATTTAGAAAATCTGGTGGAAAATGAAACAATGTTACGGCAATTAACGCGACTGTTAATATATTTTTACTATCCAATGCGAATTATAAGCCTACAAACCAAACATTCTTTAAATAAAATACAATAATATTTTTCACCACGCCTCTCCTCCCCATATATCCACCAAGGTGTACTCTCTAAACCCTTATAGTATAGCTATCGAGAACTATCGATAGTTTTTCTATCTGCTATCCGTTATCGATAGTATTATCGTTAATGAACATTTTGATTACAAGGAGTACTTGTAGAATGACATTTCAGGAGAAAAAGGTTTTCTATGTTACATATGAAAAATGCTTTTGAAATATATTTTCTTATTCGATGAGTTAATATAGTTTTAGACCGTGGAACTATTTGGCGAGAATTATTTATGTTTGGCCAAAATAAAAACAAAATCTTTTCGGTAAAACAAATCTTGTTCCAAACTGAGAGTAAATTTTTTACACAATTCGTACTGGTCATGACTTCAGGGCTCTAGGGCTAACCTGCAGGAAATGAGACACCTTGTTTTGTTTGTACCACCACATCGGCATTAGATTAACAGGATATAAGCAACGAAATTCTTTCAAATACATAAATAAACTTTACTGTCAAAAAAGCAGTTGCAAACTGCGTATGGCCATGTGAGGGATAATAAACTAAGTTGCTCTCCGGAAACAAGCAAGGGACCATCCCATTAATTCCGATCAAGGACCCAAGGACAGGAGTGAATTTAATACTTTATAATAATTTAATACTCAATAATTTTTAAAAAATCAAATTCGTACTGTTATTAATTTTGTTATTCCAAAATGAATCGTAGATATAATGTGCTGTCAAAATTCGAGATTAACAATAATGAAAACATTAAATGATATTCCCATCTATGGAAAAATCCGCTAGTACCCGGAGGAAAACCGGAGAAAATCCTGGGTCAGGTTTGGTTTCAGTGGAAAACGAACCTATGACAAAAATAAATTGGAATGTGCATATGAACCAGTATTTGTGTAGAAAATTAGATTTTATTTACTATATATTGAAAATTATGTTAAATATTTTTATATTTCAAAAGTTTTGTAAGTAAGTTCTTCGTTTTCATATGCTTCGTTGCCATGAGAAAAGTATTCGATAGATTTCTTAATATATTGTTTTAATTATTTTTTGTAATAATTTTTTTTTGACAATAAATTTATTTATTTACCGAATTGGGACATTAGGGCTCGCCGACGTCTTACAACCCGAAGTATTCTTAATACATCGATAGTCCACTCTATCGAAAGCTATCGATAGTACTATCGAGCCCTAGTAAGGTGTGTCGTCTGCCATTGACCTCGACGTCGCGTCGCCGCGCCCACTCTACAACCCTTCCACCGCACCTAGCGCCGCTATCCAAACGACCCACGTAGCCTCCTCGTTCGCACTTTCATCCTCGTCACGACCTCCGCCTCTGCGTGGGAGAGAAACTGCTAACGGAGCGCGGAACAGGAAGGGACATTCAAAAGATGCTCTTTCCAGATATTGGAGGAGCTTGAAGCTACTACTAGCCGTTCTCGCGAGTCACATTTGAATTCTGCGCGGAAACGGTCGTGCACCCATGATAAACAAAACATAGAACTTGAACATTATAACAGGATATCCAACAAGATTTCGCAATACGTAATCATCCATACTATCTTAGAAAATGAAAGAAGACTATTGTCAAAATATTTGTCGATAATCCGAACAATGCAAATTTAATTCTTATTTTCTTAATCTTTTTAAAAATAATGTTGCTAATAATTGAATACAATAGTGCAATATAACCCTGCAGCATTCTCCAACCAATATGCATTGTTCATTTGTTTCCAGTTTCCAAAGGTTTTATGTTAACCATGGTTGAAAATTCAATTTTCTTACTCATGTTGTAGAATGATATAACTAAGAAACATCAGCAGTGATAATCTTAGTTCAGAACACAGAGCAAGATTGGTACGTGGGTTCAACCTCCACAACTCCTCTACTCGAGCTTCTGTGTGGTTTTATTGCCATAGTTCCAGAACTGCCATATGAGATTTTTCAGATGTCGAGAACGGTTCGATATGACTTTCAAAAAAAGTACATATAAAATAATTGGTATTACGGGTAATTAGAAACGTCTGAGGTACTAGTTTTACAAAATATATTGTGTTATTTCGAGTAATGTCAATGGTTCATCAAATTCGTACGCGGATGAGCAGAATGTGTTTCATACTTTGTTTCACAGGTCGTATGATAAGGACATCACGATTCTGAAATGGACAGTCCATCTTCGTCTGCATAGTGAAATATGAGTATATAATTAACGATCTTTTTTAGCAGGCAATATTATTTTTTTAGAATTCAGTGGAAAACAATACACACTTTAAAAAGAACTCACGACGCTTCAGTACCCATTAGCACCATCATAAAACAATTCTTGTTTTTACTCAGTAATGTTGTTTTTCCACTGAATTCGAAAAACATACATATTGCTTGCTAAAAAAATGTTGTTAATATTCACTCACGATTCTGAAATGTTTGAATAAACTATTAGATCGTAGTTCGACGATTTAAATCGCACCCCAGCTGAGGGAAGTTGAAAAACTAGAAACCATTCTTCCAGATATAACACATGGTAACAGGGAAAATGAAAGAACAAAATAAAGAGATCGTGTGAACCAAGCGAACATCGCATACCGTCCTTGCTAAATCCTATGTGGATTCTGATACCGCGATACTAAAACATGAATGAAATCTACTAACATTGCTAACTCCACATTTTTGCTCAATATTGCAGGACAAAGAAAATCCCTAGCTTTCTTAAAGCTAGTCGCATTGACTATTAGATCAATTGTATGTTTACTTGTACAGATAACGTTTTTTACATGACCAAAAGGACATTATTCTCGAATTTAAAATACTCTTATAACAACTAAAGTAACAATGGGTGTCTTTTCTTAAGTTAGGAGTCATTGAATTATAATTTTTTTATAACTGTCAAAACAATGACTTCATTATGATAAATAAAGTGCGAGTTTAATTTCTATAAAATGTTTCAGTTAATATGTAATATGCATTGGGTTTAAATAAACGAAGACGGTTCAACCTAATTTTTTCACCATTGCGATCCGAGAAACAAAGCATCTTGGTTTCAATTTAAGTCAACAATGTACGAAATTTCATTATCTTTTCAATCACTAAAACATACTAGATCTGCAATAACAATGTAAAAGGAATCTGCGCTCATATCTCTTCAATAACACAAAACCTAGTTAAAACTCTTGGAAGACACTCGCGAAAATAACCACAAGTGCCAACATAACAACAAATTAATTCATCTAGAATTATTATTGGACAAACTGATGTTAAAAGAACTCAAGATCAAAAATGAATCCTGACTAATTCTAATTCGTAGAGAAAGTTATTCCAAACAAAAGAAGAATTATAAAAATCGTACGTTTTTCACCTCTTGTTAAGTGTAATTTTTCGGGATTAAGTCATAATTTAAAAAAAAATTATCTGTGAACTTGCGAACGTTTAGAAGTATAAATCATAAAATTATTGAAGCCCTATACATCGAAACGTTGGCAAGTTTGAAGAGAATAAGTTATAGTTCCTTACCACTTTCGTCGGTCTCCAATAGTCGGTCTGCTTCTGAAGGTCACTGATGTAAGACCAGGACATACGTGGATTGTTGAAAATAGGTGCATCCCGATTCGCAAAATTTCTGACAATCATGGTTTTTTAAGAATATCGCTCACTAGAAAGAACACTTGGTAACTTAGCACTGTACTGAAGCACACTCCTCTGAGCTCTACTCACTGCCGGCGACTCACAGGATTGCCATATGCTTCCTTTTCAAGGAAGGATATCCGTCCGTCAGTCTGCACGAGGGCGCGATAAAGGTTGTACGCGATTAAGCATTACGAACGAAGCAGTCACTTAGTGACGACGGTAACAGGACCCAACAACAGTCAAAAGTCTTTCTGGGAAGTGGCATGTTCTGGACGCGCGCTGTGACGCAATAATTCTTCCTCACGAATCGTTTTCGGGGTTGCCAAGTTACAAAAAAACAAATATCCCTTTCAAGTAAATACCGAAATCCTCATTTTCTCCCTAAAAATATCAAATCTATTAAAATAACTTGTTAATTAGTTATAATCCACGTCATTTACCGTGTAATAAAATATAAGTTCAAAAACTTTCATTATTCGTAACCGGCCGATATAAGTGAGGTAACACTGGATTCTTTTGAGACGTAGCGTTTTTAAATTTTTTTTCTTCTACACTACGTTATTCAGAATTTTAAAATAAACTTGGTACTTAAAATACTTGTATTTGGCATACCCACTCACGTACGTTGAAGTTCAGCGATATGGGTCGCGTTCTTTTTTCTATTCATTCCTTAATATTCATGTATTTCTGCATATCCAACTTGGTTCTATCATCATTTACGGCGGATTCACATGACCGTTTTACGCCGGCGTTCGTGGTACCGCGCGTATCAATCGCAAGTGAAAATCGCATCCGATCGCATGCAATGGTTCACATGGCGTTGACGCTGGAAATCGCAGAGATGCGCAACGAGACCTAGCGATTGATTGAATCTTTAATTAGATAAGATAGAGTCGAGGTCTCATCTCACGTCCTCCGTTTGATACATTTCCATTAGTTCCCTTCATACCATACGTTTTCATTGGTCTCCGTATGCCCCTAGCGTACCCATACCCCCACTCAAATACCCAATGCAATGCAATGCAATGCAATGACATCAAACCCATATCTCACGTCAAAAAGTAAAAAAATATTGTGATGTAACAACTTTTATACAACTAATATTCTTCCACTGAGGCTTTTCATAGAGTACTAAACGTGTATTTTATTCGTACTGTTAATCGTTCTAGACGGGATGCAAAATTGTATGATTTTAGATGAATAAATATTAGCGTACCAAATTCTAATTTAACAATTGTCCAATAATTTTATACATCTATTACTCCTAGAATATTTAACTGAGTTGCTAATCATTTTGGAGAAATTCATCTTCTAAGCTTAAGTACATTTTTAAAGAGGCTAAAATTATTTTTGTTTGTTTTAGAAAACAAAGTCTTTTCTCAAAATCCAAAGTTTAAAATCCTTAAAATCTTACAACTGATTGCGAACAGTTTTTATTTGTTTTTATAATTTGAAAACGTTTATTGTAACCATTCCTTTCCGTTAGTACAATTGTGCTAAAAACGAGCGCAGATTAGAACAGTTAGGTTAAATAAAATGTAACTAGTAAATAAGTTAAATTTATACATTTCTGCAAGACCATGTTTCTTTTTGTATCTTGCATTTCTTGTAGTAAATAATGTAACTACACTTTTGCTAGTACAAGAATAAAATTTATTTCAGTCGTATTTACGAGTAAAATCTGTTCTGTTTTTTTTATATAGTTCATGTTATTTGTAGCTGGTGATCAACCATTTACTCTGAGTCTAGGTATTTATTTTATGGCGAAAGAAATCCCTACACAGGCTATACCTTCTGGGAACCCTAATTTATTTCACATTACGGTCCTTTCTTTGTCAAGTTTAATTTAATTGCAAGATTTATATTTGTGTTGTGGAATGCAGGTGTTTTTATCAAATAAATTTTCATTTAAATTGAACTAGGATGTTTGGAGGAGCTAAAATGTGATTCACTTTAGCGTACAATACAGTTGTGCATACAGTAATTAAAATATTGTGTATTACTTATACTGAAATAAATACTTAAATTTATCCAAACTTTCAGAGGTTTTATTCACAGCGTATTCCGAGAATATCAGACCAGAAACTTGGTTTTTCTTGTATTCGTTACTAAAGACTGTGATAGGAAAAACGCTTCTACGAATCGCATCGCCATGTGAAGCAGATGGCGCCACTGGCATAAAGCACAATGTTCGGGTGCGCTGCGTTCGCGCTGCGATAGAATGCGATAAAGAACCGAGTGTCTGCGATTTTTTGGCTACCACGAACACAGGCGTTCGACGGACATGTGAACCAGCCTATATGATCACTATGGAACACTTCGGCTCGAAACGGTTCAATGAAGGAGAGACACTGATTTTTTGTAATGGAGGTTTTAGAGCTTGCCAACATCTAGGTCATTAGAGCCTTAAAAATAGTTCTTCTAACAGTTAACTAAACATGTAATTTATTTTTCAAAATATGTAATTGATGGGCAGTACGATATCGAATGAATATCAAACACGTCACGCTAGCTAGCTAGCTAGCTAGCTAGCTAGCTTGACTAGCAAAGCACTTGGATAAGTTTAATATCGCTGGAGCGATAGAAATATTCCACGATGATTATGAAAATCTGCAGCTTTAGAAAGTTCAGAAAAATAATTTCGTTCCATTCTGAATAAATGCTGAACCAATTCCACCGCGTAACAGTAGGTGACTGATTCTAAGGATTCGAGAAACATCGCATTTGAATATGTGACGCCATCACTATTTTCCGTACGAGAGCATCACACCTACATTTATTTACCAATGCTGCATCGGCGTAGGGCCTTGAACATTCAACCATGTCACTGATGGTAAGTAAAGTAACAAATATTTTCACGCACACTAGTGAAGCACAATATTTCACAAGACTCACATGATGAGTGAACTCGTCCTTCATGTACTTTCGTGGGTTGTAAGAAACATGAGAACTGAAGTCGTGTAATATTTTTATTCCTTTCTGTATACTGTATCTTTATAATAAAATGAGAATTTTTTTTCGTCTGAATGTTTTTTATACTCTTACATATCAAGCCTAACTTCATAAGAATATTTTGGAGAGATCATACATATTTTATCGTATTAAGTGTAGATTATTTATTTTTATCGTGAATACGTTGGAATTTTTAAACGATTTTTTACGTTCACTGCATTTTCTGTTCAGTTTGCAGTAGTATAAAATATGTAATGCAGCTGTGTCCGAAGTGAAGTATAATATTCCCTGCTCCCTCCCTGACAAACCGCTGAAGGTCACTACAAGGCGAAGCCGCCGCTGATCCATATTCCTCTCGCCTCCTCCTGCACAAAGGCTCTAGCCCTTGGCCCTCCCTGTCTCGGCTGTTCTCTGGAGACTTGTTTGTGGATGCGCTTCGCTTCGTCGAAGACACGCGCTCGCGCGACGCAACAGGTTGTCAACGCATAACGAAGGAAATGGAGTGATGCTTTAAACCTCCGATTATAATAATGACTATAAAAAATAAATCATTCCAATTTCCTGTCGATGAGGTTTTCTCTGTCCCTGTCCATCTTGTATTATCTTCCACGAAGATATGTCGCTTACACATGCATTTCTCCTCCGGATTTTAAAGCCAGATCCAGGCTACTCTGAAATGTCCGTCAATGTATTTTTTTTTTCGTTCCACTCCAACATTTCCAAAGAAAATCTCAAATGGTATTGTCACATTGATAAGAACAGTTCGGATCATAAGCAAATCTCACCCTCGATATTCACTCTCTTTATGGAACTTTGGTGCTCGCCAACGTTTTGTGTTAATCTTTGTTTAGGGAATTAAATACCGTAACTCTTCCTTATATTTACATTCATGGAATAGTGTTCCTTGACACTGCGTTTTAACAAGTTTTCAAATAAATTAATTCAACTAGCTGTGTTTTAAACAAACTAAGAAAATATTTTTTAATCAAGTTTAGAAGTCCTGTGGCGGGTAGAGTAAAATGTTTTTTTTATATTCCACGTATTTTGGAAAATATAAATAAATATTATTTTCAAAAAAGCAGTCATTTTTATCAATCTTATCCATTATGTAACGCTGCAAATAATTTTCTTAGTTCCAATCTTCCGAGTGTAAGGCGATAATTGATTTACTGTTGAACGCGTTTAATCCGCGTGGGCTCAGTCTGTGTCCGCAGTGGTAGCTTTCTCGCCTGCGGGATTTAGAAAGCGAGTGGCGAATGCGGGCGATGGAGTCCTGGTGGTACGACAATTGATGCGTTCGAACAATGTCAGACGATCGGCAACCTCCATTATTTATCCTCCAACTAAAATATCCATCCATACTCCATACTTGCCAGTATATAAATGCGTAACGTGAAAGCGCGTCTGTCTGTTTGTTACCTGATCACGACTAAACCGCTGTACCGATCGTAATGAAATTTGACAAGGACATAGTTTAGATGTCCAGGATGAACATACACCAACTTTTATTTTTTAAATGATAAGAAAGAAAAGGTTTTTGACAATAAATGAAGATAAAATCGAGTTATATTCACTCAGTTCTACAAAATAGTCCGCGACAGCATATGTCTATCTACAAAAATTAACTTGAGTTATCGATAAAACGTTATTAAAAATAGAAGCGTTAAAATACTTCAATTTAAGAAAGTAATTTAAGAAGGAAAAATCATTCATCAAGTTGAATGGTTTATTTGTTTTGTGCATTTAACGAAGATAAAAATGTCTTTAAATCGTAAAATTTCGACGAATAGTTTAAATTTTACAAGAATTGTTATGAAATAGTGCAATTGGGTCAATTTTTTTCCGAGTAAAAGAAGATTAATATAGGAATAATCCCGGGTTATTTTTTATATAAATTACGTAAAAAGTTTTAGATTACAACTTTTTAAATATTTCTATCACTGCATCAATCTACCCACATGTTTCTTTGATATATTCTCTGTTCCCATACAAGGATTTTAGAATTATTGAGTCAGTTTATATTTGAGTGCAAATATGTTGGAATTTAGATGGTACATAATTACTCGTAATTATGCACAGATGTTCTGACATGCGTATCCATAACTTTTCAGTTTATACAGGTATGGTATAAAGAAATTATACGTAAAATTTATTTTCGAGATTTTTACAGATTGGGTTTAGAAAATCCCTTTTCAAAATTTCGCGATGTCCGATGTCCTATGTATGCGTAAACTATTTTTTTCTTTGAATAACTCACCAACAAAATGAATGATTAAGGCCAACGAAAAATTTAACTGAAACAAGAATTAATAAAGAGATGTAAACGTGGGTTATCGCAGCCGGAGTCAATTGTACTTTGTTGTCCGGGAGAAACGCAACCTCAGTAAACAGAACTACCAACGTTTTTGGTCAGACANAAAAATATATATATTATATATATATATATATATATATATATATATATATATATATATATATATATATATATATATATAATTATATGTTCGTTGGGAAGCGCATCTCATGAGAACGGCTGGACCGATTCGGCTATTTTAAAAAAATTTCGTATTAGTCAGAATAAGGTATTTAGGTAAAGGAAAATTGGAAAATTCTGGAAAAATTGAATTTGCTTTTTTCTATGGGATTTTTGTATGAACTGAAGACCAAAACTCACGTCTCAAACGATATATATGCGTAATTCTTTTTTTTTCCTTCGTCATGGTCCTGGAAATATTTGCAGGAAAAAAATTCGGGACAATTTCCAGCATTCCAGAATATCCTAGGTAACATAGATACAATGATCACTCAGAAATATGTTTTTTCTCATTTTTGCTTTGTTTACACATTTAAAATAGCTTTCTTTCACAAATTCACAAAAAGATCACAAACAAATTTATTGAAATTTGGACAGGACAAAGTCTGTCAAGTCAGCTAGTATTAAATAAAAAGGTGTTTAATGTACATGAACACCTTTTTGCTTAGGGCAATGACAATGGGGAAATGCGAACTTGACTTATCTCAATGCGCAGTATCTTTTTTTTTTGTAATGCATCATGCAAATGTAAGTTGTTAAATGTATTTATAATAAACATACATTTGTATAGTTTCGTCAGAAGAGACAGAACTATGGGATGGTGGCATCTAAGACATAGTTTCCGCAAGGATTGTAAGATATAAAATTCGAAGATTTTGGCCCACCTCAGATGAAACACATAAACATTCCAGCGTAATACGTAGATTCATTTACATCAATAATTCACAACCCTATATGTTGATAGGGATTCGGAGTACTAAGGGGGAACGCCAAAAATAAACAGTAATGGCGGATGCTATGTATTTTTTTCTCACTATTCACCACACAGTCGTTACCCTCTCGCCAACTTCTCATGAGCCAAGCAATATTTTAACAAAGAAATGTAGATGTTTTAAAAGTATCGTCAGTTATAATGACAGGCGTCAAAATTCAAAATGAATTTAAAAAAATTAATTCGTATTCCGCGACCCTCAAATCTGCAAATTTTCATGTCAGGACATTGAACAATAAGAATGATGCGCTCATGCGTTTCCAAATGAATGATTTCCTGTGTTCAAATCCTTTGGAATTTCAGTACCTCGGTGGTACTGGTTATTATCATCGAATTTTACACAGCTTATTTTTTTACCATTCCAACAGTTCTAAAGGCGCTCATACCCGAAAGCACGCAAGCAATGTTAGAAATCATTTTCTTACTAAGGATAAAATTAAAAATATATTTGATCGTTAAGAGATGCTTGTACTTACGTAACCTCAATCCGATACAATCGTCAAAACCATGGTTCATTTCATGTGCAGAGTTTTTGTCGCTTTAAGACAATGACGGAGTGAACTAATGAACTATCAGGTACTCATCTCAGGCCGGGCGATGTCAGTGCAAATGATATCCTTTCGTTAACATAGTGAAACCATATCCCACTGACGTAGAGTTGGACCGATTTCAGTTCGCGGAACCGGTAAGGATCCTACTACTATCTGTTTTGCGAACATCGTCACTGTCAGGCTTTACTAAAAACATTTCCACACGTCGCAGCTCGTCGCTGAGGCTGAACCGTCCTCCCGAGACCACATGAAACCGACAGATGCCTCAACATCTTTTCAATTGTTACTGGGGCGTGTACTCTTCAAAGCGTTTTTTTTTT
>NNCF01128114.1:180269-222584 GCA_002313205.1 Laupala kohalensis | reverse complement strand
CGACATCAAAGGTCATTGGAGCCCTAAAAACTTGTACAGGTAGGGAAAATGCAGTTACGCACTAGGGAGAGCCAATGTGACTCTCCCCGCGTGTGGGACTCGTCGAATGATTCAACCCTACCACTAAAAACCCTCCTGATCTACAACACACCAAAACATATCTCACAACATACATCAAATAGAGGGAGGCAAAAAATGAGGGGGGACAAAATACGAGGGGTAGGACAAAAATGAGAGGGATGAGGAAATTTGAAAGATACCCTAGCCTTAATAGCGTCGGGATTGAAAAGAACAAGAGGTGACCAAGGGAGGTCAGGAAAGAGAAAGGAAGGAGTCTAGCACAAGTAAGTGGAAGTAATGCCAGACTCAGCTCGGGGCCCCGTGTTCGCCAAACACGTACTTACTCTTCAAAGCGTGTTGATACTTGGGCTTAGCAGTCCTCGGGGAATTAAAATCCCAACTCTCAGATTTTTGGGTTACGTCGATGGAATATGGCCATGAAAGGCTCAGAAGATCGTCTCCGAAGTGTGAACTGATTGAAAGATAATCTTCCTGTTTACGTCCTGTGAGTGACAAAGGCAATATCTTTGCGATGGATAGTAGGCAGCAAGCGCTGCTAGTGAATACTAGAGCGCTCCGCCAACTCAGCTTGCGACAAGTGTACATATTACTTATGATTCATAACATTTGACCTTCAGAGCCCGATTTCGTGTTCGGGCAGAGTTATCTCAACGGAGGGAATAGTAAAGATCGCATTTGTTCTCCTAATTCATATTATACGACTTGACGTCTAAATGCGGGCATTAACTCGGAGTAAGACTTGGAATAATTCCATAGACACGCCGTGATTCAACCGAATAGCTTCCCAGAGAGACTGCGTGACTTCATTCTCTACACGCTCAGGACACAAAAAGTTATCCGTGAAGAATCATAATTGGAAATAAACATAGACCGATGCTCAGTTCTCACCATGGTTAAAAGGCTCATGTAATGAAGGCGAGACGCATGTTAGTTCGAATCGTGTAATTCACACCCGACGCAGTTTTACATTTTGCTTCGAGCAATATCTTCATATTTGAGAATGGGAGGGTCTCTAGGGTTATTTCTCTTCAAAACATCATTTAAAAGCTCATTAAATGAAAAATTACCGCATTGGAAAATATTTCACGATGAAAGTAACCAACGCGTATCGAACAACAAAAGGGAGAAAAATTTCACACAAAGACGTACACACACCCACACACGAGAGGGATTAACTCCGAGCCTTTTCAAATAGAGAAAAAAAACTACAGTACGAAATGTACAAAACTGAAATTAAAATAATAATGACAACTATAATTTTTGTTATTGATTCTTCCTTTCCTGTCAGTAGGTTATTGGAATACCTTGTTTGCTATACAAATCATTACAAGGTTCTTTTTTTAATTTTACATGATTTTGTTTACATTATTGTTTGTAGTCCATTATAATCATCAGTAGTAGCTACTTAGCCGAATGAGAGACAATTTCTGTAAACGTGATATTTAAAATTAAGCGTCCCCAAGTAATACAGCCATATGTGATAATAGGTCGCAAACCTCCAGTATATAACGTAAGTAGATCTTTGTTTGTTATATTGAATTTTAATAACGTCTGCATACTGTAATAAAGTTTGCTGACCTTCTCACGTGCATATTTGAGATATTTGTCGAAATGTAAACGATCGTATATTAATATTCCTAAAAATTGTATTTCTCTTTCGATGAGAATTTTGATACCATGCATTCTAACAATCGTCTTACTTCCTTTTCTGTGTCGGTTCCCCCAAACCACATTGCTCTGGTTTTCGTCTGTGATGTATGCAGATGTAGAATGTTACGTTTGTGTACACATTTACCTTTCATTTCATTTTCTTTTTGCTCTAATTTGGGATAACTCTCCCCCTCAATTACCAAAGCATTATTATCTGCGTCTGTCACTTGTTTCATTTCACAAGTTACCTAACTTACCAAATATTATTTATTAAGATTGGATATTAAAGTTGGGCCCTGTCGACAGTTCTATAAGTTTAATTTTGGATACTTTCTTGATAACAATAAATAAATATATAAATAAACTTGATTGTGAAAAAAGTAGTTACAAACTGCGTATGACCACGTGGAGGACAATAAACTAATTTACTCAAGCAAGGGACCATCCCATCAATTCCGATCAAGGGCACTAATTCAGAGGCGGATTTAACATTTCAATAGTGAAACATATTCAAAACGATATCTTCGCTGATGAGTAACAGATTGAGGGAGGGGCAGAGGATGTTTAGTCACTCACCCCGCGTAGTACGACGCCCAGGAAAAAGCCTCGGAGCGACCGTGCGAAGCGTAAGAAGAGCTATTTAGCGAAGTATTCTCGCAAATGGTGGGCGGAACCAAAAGGAAATGGGTGATAGCGAACCGAATAAAGGAGACAATCACATGTGAGAGGTAATGTGTGGCGAAAGAGGAAGTTATGCGTCTCACCACAATAATGGACCGAACATATTCCACACCACGATAGAACTTATCGTTTTGTTAGCTGCAGACGTGACTGGCATACTTCTTCCACATGCGATTGTGACGACAAGAAAGTGTTTCAAGGATTATTATTAGCATTTCGTCGCTTGCAATGACGCAACCGACAAGCAAACAAAGGTGCAGAGTGTGACGAAAAACATGAGAGCTTGCGATGGCGTCCTCAAAAATGAAATTCATATCGATTTCCACATAATGAATACTTAAATGTTTTGTCGAAATGTGTTCAAAATTGGCATTTATTTATCCAACAGTACAGTGGTTCCCAATGGTGTGTCAGGGTGGGGGGTTTCTGGAACAATGAATAGCTGATATTAGGGACGCAGCCAGAAATGGCCAGTGGATCAAGGGAGCCGCTGGTCCAAATAGTTTGCGAAAGTGAGAATTTATCTTGTTGATATTCACCGTTGAAATGATTCATACTATATTTGACTGGTACTGATCAATTTGTACTTAAGTGTTCCTACAAAAACTTAAAATTCCCTACTCAAGTACTCGAAGCTGTTGAAAATGTAACCGATGAAACCACCGATCGGGGGAAAAGACATGTTATTTAAAACCTGCCTGGGTCGAAGCTATTACGTAAGAACAGCATCATATGCGAGGAAAGATAAAGCAAATGTGGTGCCCCGCGGATGGATATTAAAAGGCCAAACTAAACCGCACGTTATCTGCCTGAATCGACGCCAAGCCGCCTGTGATGTGTTGGCAGAGCAGCGAATAGCTTCTCCCCAACAAGCTTCATCGCTAGTCATTAAGCGACAGCCTGCGGTGATTTGTCAAGACTGACCCATCGATACACAAGATAGCTTCTTCTAGAGTTTATTCACAAGCTACGCTTTATGGGTCCAACGACCGCTTATTTGAGACATGTGCAGGACGACGAGATGACGAGACATCTTTGCATTGAGATATCCTCACGTCTAGTCTCATTGATAAGATGTTTGTTATGTGCGCTTACAATACTTGATCTTCTGTTTCGTTTATGATACAGATACAGTAATACCTCGGTAACCGCAGACTTACGATTATTCTTAATTTCGATTTTTATCGATTTACCCCCAGAAAAAAACTTGTTTTCGTCGGTTACCTCGTATTTCGTCGGCGTGCCCACTTGATCTCGCGTCTGTAAGACACGCAACATAAATCTACTCTCGTCGGGCAGCTACTAGCCAGCCTGCGAACTATGACTGGGTCTGCAAATGACGCGGGATGGTCGCACTTTCCACGAAAACTGCTCCACCTAAAATCGTTCATTGTCATGTTTTCAGAATGACGGTTACTTTCCTCCTTCACTCCCGCGCCATCACTTTCGGCTAGGCAGTGAGAGCAGCGGTTACGTTGCATCGGGTTATAGTTGTGCAGGAACAATGTTCGTAAACTTATTTAATGATAATGAATTACCTTAGTTTCGGCAAATTTTGAAGTGGCGACAGAAACAGATCTCTTTGGGTAGATCTCTTCTGCGACATGGGTCCTCTGACTCTGAGTGGTCCTAGTGACAAAAGATCAAGGAGGGAACTTCTCTGAAGTAGTACCTCGTTGATTTGTTGTTTTTGGGATAAAATACGATATAATTATTCTTTATAAATTGTGTCTCGTATACATTTAGAACTGTTTAGAACGAAGTAGTTGGATTTGCATTGATTCGCGTGCAAATAATTGCCTCGGTTCTCGTTTCGTCGATTGTTTCGACGGATCATCGTCAAAAGCCGAGGTATCATTGTACTAGTAGTCGTTTCAAGTTCGTACGCAATTTATTATTTCTATTATCGGATAAGTATAGTGGATTACTCTAATAGGACCAAGTATGGACGACACGGGTGGAAGAAATTAATGTACTTCATGCTGAATTCCAGAAGTCCGTCTGTCCTTTATGTCATATTACGTAAAAACTCTTCTTCCGTAAAACGCAAAGATTCATCCGTTTGCAAANAAACTCTTCTTCCGTAAAACGCAAAGATTCATCCGTTTGCAAACAAGTATGTTTTTTATATTTATGTGAAAAGGTTGCTGGGATGTCGACGCAGACACCCTGGTCCATAATTCGGCAGACGATGGTGTTCAAGTCAAACAGGTTAAATACTCGATAGTTTGAAATATACGCCAGATAAATGATTTTACGCCTTTTTTAAATTCATTCTCAATTTCAGCACTTAAATAAATATACTGAGTCAGTATTTTGGTATACTCTCAAAAAGTTCGATTCGTCATATTTATTATTCTTCCTTAATCATTTTCTCTTCATAATTTTGTTCGGCTTGCAGACCTGTCATGAGGGAGGGGAAAGATTAAGTGGGTTTTGGAATGTATTATTTCCGAGTGCTATTGCCTTTCTTTCAGACAATATCCTTGAACATGTGTGACAAGAACTCTTGAACATGTCACTAAATTGTTGAACGATTACACATTACATATTATAAACATAACTTCCTTTCCGACATTCTTTCTGGTTTCTGTTTCGAATTTTTAACCGCCCCTCCCCCGGTCTTTATCTTTACTGTATATAAGAACTTCATCATTACGGAATATGTGTGGAGTTATGCTAACGTTAAAGTGTGTAGTTTAGTTGTGGTACAGCCAGTGATGAGGGGGGTGGAGACAGAACAATTTGTACTCGTGATTTCTGCATGGAGTGGTAAAGTGAGATTTCCTTATGACTTGAAGCCGACTTGTCGGAGTCTAATATTTTCGCTCCAACATCCTTCAATAAGTTCATCCTATTCAAAGCGTTCATCATATGCATTTCATCTTACGTCGCGAAACCTTTCGCCAGAGCGAAGCAGGGAAATACTTCTCCTCCATTTATCTCTTTCCTGCGCTGACCACAGGGCAACCGTGCGAGGAGGTTGACGCAACACGGGCGTTGGCACCAACACCCTTTACACACGTATCAGTGGCCTCGCAACACGGGACAAGAATACTATACGAAGGAACATATACTGACGTCTCTCTTCTAATCCAATGAATCGTCACGCTTACATTCTACAACAAATTGAGAAGCATCCTGGCCCTGCTTTTTCTCCGGTTTTCCTTCGGGTAGAGACGGATTTATATTTAGGTTCACTAAGTTCGGGTCCAGGGGCAGCACTGTCGTTAAACCTACACAGGGGTGCACAGTGTGCGTTCAGATTAGTAAACGTGGACATGTAATACATCACCTCAGTGGTGGTCTTGCTTCTATCTCGCGCGGTTTTCTTGGAATTTTGCAGCACTCAACCTATACTGTAAGTAATTTAATATTGTTGCAAAGCGCATCTATGAACCACATAAGGTCGTACTAGCGTAAGTGGAATTCAATCACTAAAATATCTGGAATCGGCAAAAGTAAACGGAGTAACATGTACTTATTGTGATTTGAAATTGAAAACCATACTTCACCAACCATTTAAATAAATAATTGCACATATAATTGGTGGTGAAATACATTCGTCTTACGGAGGAAACATTTATAAACAATATAAAACCAACGTTTAAATCACAATAGTGATGCAAGTTTATTTTGATTTGTATTAAATTTTCCGTAGTATTTTTACATCACTTTTATCTATAGGTCATTGGACATGTGATGAAGATATTTTTCTTTTTCCGTGGTGAGATGCATAAATCGGTCACCATGTTTTTACATGCTCTTGTGTGTTTCAAATGATTCTGGACAGTATCGGAAGTATAAAGATTGAATTTATAGATAAGGAGTTACTTAGGTCATGGCCGCACTAGATAATCTTACATAAAATAATAGGGCTTAGGTGGTCATACATAAAAATAATTAGAAAATATTATTCAATATTGCTACTCTAAAAGAGGACAAATGTCATTCACGTGACCTCTGAGGCTCCATTCGGAAGCGACCAATTCCGAAAGTATTTTTAATCGTTATAAATTATTTAACAAGCAAGTGACGTACGAAAAATATTACGAGAAATAATTTAGTCATATCAATTCAACAATATCAATAACATTTTCACCTCAATTTCTACATTGAAAGTGGATGACCAGTGTCATCTGCGCGATCTCTCACGATAGATTCGTAAACACGACCGCTTCAGGATTAACACGATTATTAATACGAATCTAAAATTTCGAGTGATTTTAATAATTACGATTTATTAGCTATATTTTCGGAATATTACGTCTGTCTTTCTTCTTATCGTTTCCCTTAATTCCAATGTAATGCCTTATCATTTTGTGCAATGCCAACTTGTTCTCCGTCCGAAGTGCTGCAATAAAAACCGAGTACATATTGATTTGCATAGCAACTGCTTCGTCGTGTGTCCGCTCGCGCCCGCAACCAATCCGGTCCCATTCCAGTGCAACGCCGATATGCCCAATTCGCTTTCGCTTTCCTGTGATCAAGTGTGTCATTTTCTCGATCTCAAGGAGTTGAATATGACTTCGACACACGGCACTTTCTCTTTCTTCGCTGTGATTCAAATAAAGAACCCTCTTCGCCGGAAATTTTGAACGTAGCAAATCCAGAATACAGTGACTGCACAATATGTATACCAAATATTATAACATTTTGAACTTTTTGTAAAATTATCTAGTCCTGGATTATATAAGCCCCTTTGTTTAATAGTTGCTGTTGCGGAAATCACTATTCCCACCCACTTCTACCAGTCGTACAGCCTTTATTTTTTTTAATTTACCAAAAGTAGTGAAATGCGGAAGTACTGACACAAGGTCTGCCAGATAGGAAGGTTCAGAAGTGCGTCTCCGGTGTGTGAACTGATTGTAACATCTGTTAACATTGTGAAAGTGAGAGAGGAAAATTATTTTCGATGGATAGTACGTATACTCAAGTTACAGAAAGTTTGGGCTCTAAAAAAACAAAAATGTCGGACTGGAGTGGTGTCAGGGGAGCCACCACCAATATTTTAGAACAAAAACCCCACACTAGTCAAGACTTGGATTGTCGTTTGATATTAAAATCATCGTTTGGTAGCACTTACACATACCTTACGGGTGTTCCAACGCTACGGAAACAACAAAGAGACTACCGTAAAATGAATTTCATTGAAAATAGATTAATACATTAAGATTTCTCGGATAATTTACGCTATGTATTTTATAAATATGAATGTTAATTTTGTGTTACACTACAAAGGACAAAAAAGAGTATTTTAAGGACAGGCTTACCTAGAGATATTTCAAGTTTGGTGGTAGTGAATACAACGTATAAGATGAAAATATCACCTAGTCGAGTAGTATATGACATAGGGGGAATCAATTGCGTAGATTGGCAGTCCTCCCAAGTTTTGTAACTTTCAGAGGGCAGCTAGACTATAGTAAACTCTCGAAATGAATAGTGGAGCGTTCCACTAACTCAGCTTGCGAATAGTGTACCACGCTAGTACGAAGTAAGTCTTTTGATTGCAGTACGGGAGGACAGACGAACGAACGGACTCTTGGGAGCATGTGTACTGATTAGTACGCTCAGAGGTCAGGCCTCTCGTGACACGGGAGGGCGGGGCGGAGGAGAAAGTGAGAGCCAGAGAACAGGTCACGTGTGGGAGTCACGATACGGGATCAGAACAAACTTCCACATCAACCCGTTGTCTCTAAATCTCTGCACTATTCCTTCATTTGATTGCTCTATTCATGACCATATTCTTTATCTCAACATTCTAGATGTCGTGACTACGAAATCAGAGACATTTGTTGATACTTCCTTAGATACACTTCCTAAAGGTCATTGGATCTCAAATTAATATTCCACGCTCAGAAGGACATTGTCCAACATATAACGCACATTATGGAATACACGAAACTTCAGAATTCGTGTGTTTTGTTAATTAGTACCTTTATCCCGTCATTTTTACAGGTAGAGAAAAACATATTTTTTGGAACTGATACGAAACGAAATTATAACTGATAATGCAGACTGATAAAACACTTTTCATTACTTTCTTGAGATGCAACCCGTTATACGTAGCTGTATAAAACATCTCATTCTAATATTTCAGAAATTCGGCAGTCTTATGAGTACGTAAAAATTAAAGATGTATAAATAATGTAAATCGAATTTCGAAGAAATTGTTGAAATTTCGACCCACTCTCGAGAACGCTTGATCCAAATTTCGAACCTCTTGGCGTACTTGTCTCAGCGATACGGTTCAGAAACATACAAAAACTCAGTTAAATAAATGATTAAATAAATGATACAATCATTGCATTCTTACCACAGATTATATTATTAGTGATACAATGCCAATCAATATTTATTATTGTTATACAATATACGCGACACAGGGAAATAGATGAAATGGATTACGTGCTGCTATGCTTACTCAGTCACAATGTTAATTAAGAGTACGACGGTACAAGTACAAAACTTAAGTGCTAAATTTCAATTATAAAATACTTTCAATACTTAACGTTTCTAAATAAGTTGTAATTTCAGAAATTTACATTCAGAGTGGCCATATTTATTTCTAAACCAGCTACGCCAAAATTGCTACATGAATGACAGATCGCCCGATGTATGAAGTTATGATCCGAAGACCAGTTGTTGGATACTTTTCACATTCTAACGTTGAATTTCCTGCTAAAAATCTGTTCTATCCCAACGCGAATCCGGTTCTCGTGTTTACGCGGCCGTTGTCATTACAGTAGTGGTGATACGTAGGATAAGCAATTTGTTATTCTCTATAACAGAAAACGAAAGCGGAGCATTAATTTCCAGAGATAAACGTGGAACAAAAATTATCCTGAAATTAAAATATAAGCAATTTTCTAAAGTTGGATTTCGAAAAATATTGGGTACCGTCCTTGGTTCATTAAAATTATTGGACCACTTTAAATACTTCAAAAATCGTGTTTATATTTATTCTTTTCTGACACAAAATTTTGTCTAGTTTCTTACTGTAATAAGTATTTTCCTCTGAAACGTGTGTGTTTCTTGCAATAAGCAAAAAACCTATAAAAATGATTTTTTGTACTTCTTGGAAGTTTTTGCTTACTTCATGATATTTTTCGAAGTCGAAAATCGTAATCAGCATCATAAAATATTTAACACGATAAAGAAACAAAATTAACATCAAAAAGTATTTCTTCGTAGAAACAACAGCACGGGTGCAAGTTGTAGTACATTTTGTGTACTTTGTTTTTACAAGTAAGTATTTTCTTCGTTTAGCGCACAGTTTTCCTAAAATAAATGAAAAACAAAAAAAGTGCGATTTTTTTTCTTTTCATATTACCTGAACTTTCTTGGAGAACAAAATTGAGATTCGTAATGAGCGTCCTCACTACTACTCAAGAGCAAAAAAATGTCTTCCTCAAACTTTTCGGGTAGACCAATTTTTGAGCACCGAATGACTGGAGAATAATAGCAACTATAGTATACAGTAACGGCATTCTAATATGTAATAAAAATGTCATTTATGAAAGAAGTGATATAAAATGTGAATCCGCATGACTCCATCCTGAAGCAGCAGACCCTGTCATTAATATTAACCATAAGTGTGATATCTATAAGAAATATTTACCAATTAATATAGTTTTTTCACTACAGTTTAGAAAATTTCATCTATTTAGAAGATTTAGAAAGTAATTTATTTTCAAAAATTAATTCCTTTTTCATAAATGACGTATTTCCCCAAAATTTCAAATAGTCTAAAAATAGCTTGAATCTCTGGTAAGGTGTGTTTTGAAAGCTATAAACTATAATGCCATATATTCTTGCATCCATTATACCAATTTTGGTGGTTTAACAGATTGAATGCTCCGTCCACAGAACTACCTAAAGATGTCCTTTTGTGTTGGAGGACGAGGGATACGGAGAGGAGAGGGGGAAGCGGGAACCTGCCCGCGTACGTGCGTGTGCGTGGGATATAGAGGCACGCAGCCACGCATTCCTCTTAACGGCATGCGCGTGTCTATCCACCCTCCCTCCCCCAATCCTCAATCTCACGATTACAATACGACGAGATGAGTTTCAGTGACGTAACATCATAAAAGAGTGGAACAAAGATTTCATCACTTCCATGTATACGAGGAAAATGCAGCGTCATGTTCCCACGCCGGGAATGAAATAAATGAAGGAAAACTTAAGGACAGAGCACGTTTTTCCGCGACAAACTGTTCCATTAAGGTTTCTACGTTCATATCCTTATGAGTCAACATTTTCACTCGTAGAATTGAGATTCCCTTTATCCCTTCAGTCGCTCCCAACAAGGAGGTTCTTATCCAATTCAGCTCACCCGAGATGTATACGAGTAGCGATTCACAAATAAAGTCAATTGACGAACAAGGAACCGCAATTATTGAATGGTTTTTGAAAGAGCATTCTTCTTCTTCTCCTCGGATGTTGTTATCTGCATTCGTTCGGCCGTCGCTGCCTGCAGCGTCCAAAGCGAGGACCAATCGACTGCAATGTGGGTGGCATGGAACGCTCCAACTCACAGCTTCTCCAAAGAGTTCTTTCATCATACGGATGTGGTCAGCTCTTACGTATTGGGGTCCCTTCACGATATGGGCGCAAATACGTACATATACTTGAGGGTAGGGAGGGGAGGATCAATACCTGTTTGGAAAGCGACTGCTTACATTAATGTTGAAAAAATTGAGGCGATTTCGCCCTGTCTTCAATACCTTACTGTCCTGTTAAAATTCCCAACAGTTTAATGATAAATTTATAGTCAAAAAGCAGTAACTAACATGCGTAAGACCATCCGGAGGACAATCTAATTTACCTACCGGAAGTAAGCAAGGGACCATTCCATCAATTCCGATCAAGAACCCTAAGGCAGAGGCGGAATGGAAAGGCGGATTATGTTTCCATGATTGGAAATCTTGAAAATGAAACGCCACTTGTCTTCTTTTAAATAGTTTTATAGGTAATGAACAAATACTAGTCACTCACAGATTGGAAGAAATGTTTCGGCTTCTGCTTTCATCAGTCAGGAAGTTACTGAAGAATTTCTTCTGTTTTCGTTGAGGGATTAAAAAAAGAAGCAGCTATTAGTACAATTTTGAGTTTGAACTGTTCAATGTTGTCTTTTTAATGGTAGATCCGTAGAGGATGGACTGGATGTAACAATTATTGTGATTTTATGTCTACTGTTAGGGAGATTTTAAAACGTTTAGCGTGATAGAGGTCAGATGGCGAGGAAATAGATATGTCATCTGATTCTTATGTTAAGCATAGTAGCAATAGTTTCTCCTGTACTAAAACTTGTACATAGTGTACACGCTCGTTTAGTATTTTCGTATTTGACGACGGTGAAAGCTGAAACGTTTCTCCTAATCTAACTTTTAGGTGGGAAGTTTTGACATTACCTATAAAAGTATAATATTGGAAATAGGAGCACATTTAAATGACTCCAGATTAGAAGAAGAGACGACGTAGTCCCATGGAGGTGCTATGCCACACCTGGCAGCCCTACTAGCCACGCCTATGCTCATAATATAACGTGACAAAGAATGCATTGCTCTCATCTGTGAGCAGATGGCCATTTATTACCTTCGTTTATTACCGTACGGCGATGTTCGTGGCATGAGGTGTGTTCTTTGAACTCATCACGAATTTACGACGTGAATGTGAAGGGAGAGATGTTGGAATACTGCGTCTCAAAGACTATCACCCAAATTGTCAAGACGTTTATATAACAATGGTTTCATGTTACCAACATACCCACTTCTGTTGAGTATGTGGAAAAAGAACAAGGTCTACCAATTGGAGCGCTAGACGATAACGGTTTCTATGCGTTTAACACATGAGTCGTTATTTCTTCAATCATATTACTATACAAAAAAAAACATATAGAATTTTCGAAAGGGATGAATATAAAACCTTGTGCACCGAGAAACAGACGAAAAATACGTGTATTCGGAGGAAAAACTGAAAAAAGTTTATCATGTATTTAAGTACCGATAGTTAAGTAAGATTTGCTGGCGTTCAGTGGCGGATCTATAGGAGGCGGGGCAATAAAATAAATATTGAAATTGATAAAAGGCATACTTTACAAAAGTGTTACCAGATTCTTCGCACACTAAATTTACATGTTATAGGCGAACATAATACAAATTTGCATTATAATTTCTGCGTATTACAAGCACTGGTTGAAGCGACTCGCAACACTAGGCGTGTTCCATGCNACTCGCAACACTATGCGTGTTCCATGCAGGCTAAACTCTACAAAATAAGCGATAGGCAACTACACTGCTTACAGCAAAACTCACGACTAGTCCCCGGTCGCTTTGAGGAGGCTGTAAGCGACGTCTTTCTTTACGGGAACTTTACCTGCTCCATAGAGAATGGGACGGTCTTGAGAAGTTCGAAATTTGGCTTTTCCACATGCTTCATGTTACCTATAGACAGCATACAGATTTCATCATATTTACTGGTTTTTCCTTCCATTCGTTGTGTAATCACTGTAAGCTAATCGTTATCTCTCTAGTATATCCTTTCTATTTTTATAAGATTTTTACATACTCATTTGTGCAATAAACCAACAATAAACTAAACCACAAACGTTCTTGACGAAATCGAAATAAAAATTAAATTAAGAAAGGCCGAAATAGCATAATTACACAGATGGGTGTGGGAAAAGGAGAGCCATTCGCCGATCATGAAGTGCGACTCGCCGCCCGCAGCCCAGCCTTTACTTGTCAATGCCACAAAACCTCCCATGCGCAACACGTTCAGGACAGACACCGTTAACGCACTGATCTTCATTGCTTCCTTATGACACTTCATCGCCGTAGGCCTCGTCTGGACCGTGATGATGGAGAGTGAAATTTGGAGGAAAACGAAAGGCAGTCTCATGGGGCGGGGGCAGGAACGGGAACTGGTTCTGACGAGACGACACCGACCGGGTTCATCCGGGACCCTCCACGGCGAGGTCCTGCGGCTTCGTCGTTCGTGGGAATGTATGGATGGACGAACCAACACCTCCATTTTTATGACGCGTCCAAGTCCCGTTCACTCAACAGCTCTAATGAGGCAGGGGGTCATCTTCTCTCGAAATCAATGGGACGTCCATTCTTCTCAGTCCCCTCATTTACTCATAATACTTGACAGAATTACCTTTAGAAACGACACGGCGGTTCTTTTAGTCAATGCTCTAGGAAAAGATGAACATAAGAAACTGCATACAACAGTTCCTTATTATGTAGTGGAATGTGTTTAATATAATTAGCAGGACTAGTATATGGAATGTTAATTGAAATATATGTGTAAGTTCACAAATAGGTTATCTCGTTCAACCAATCATTTACGTATCAACCAATCATTGACTTCAAATAGCTAGCATTCTACTGAATAATATTATTAATAAAAAGTAATGATTAAGGATTCTTATGAACAGTACATACCTACACCACCAATATTCATAAATAACATTTTAGTAGTTTCAAAGGATTCTTTTTAACAAGATAAACAAAATTCACACAAGTGAATAAGTATGTAGACAGCTAGTCATGTGTATAACGGCAGCTCAATACACATCAACTCTGACGTGGAACATTCAGCATATACGAGCGACAGGAGTTGAAGCTGTAACGTGGTTATTAGCAAAATGATGTTCATACGCTGTTATCTTGCAACATCTCGCTACTTTTATTGCTTTACAGTCTACTCATTTTTCTTCCTCATTCTGGATTTAAAAAAATCCAACATAGTCCCACATTCAAAGTACAAAAATTGACGATTCCCGCTGATATTTGGGAAAAACTTTCAACCTTGAATTTTGATATGGGTATTTCTAAATTTATTTAGATCTGCATATTTTAGTTACTTTCGTGCAAGACCAATCTCGTAAGTATTCATTTGGGAATGAATTAGTGAAATTATGTTATTCTGTTGATGTATGAAGAATGTCAAGGTCCACTCAAAAAGTATAATAAATGTTGTACTTACTACTTTAGGTGGACATATAAAATTATTGTAATTCAGTTTATTTTTAGAACTCATAAAAAATTGTTACTAGTATGTTACTTAAATGTTGTTTTCATAAACAGTTCCATTCGTATCGTTCGTAATGTTCACACTCCTGATCAGAATTTGAGCAATTTTTCTAAAGCTTGTGGACTTGCCATGAGTAGTTATATTTTTGGTCTTGTAATTTATTGTAAGCCTTCTACATATTTGTGAGTCTTAATTTGTCTTAAATATTATGTTTCATCCCCATCTTGCGGAAATTATTCCTTGTCTTGTGAGTCGTTCTGAAGAACGGAATGAGTTGACGCTGCCACCCATCAGAAACAAGCTTTTGTAAATGCGCCGACTTGATTGATTATTCCAATAACCGGAATCACCTTTTCTCGAACGCGCTAACCAGTCAATACTTGGCCAAGAAACCGGATATCTGCAATTCGAGTAATTTATCGTCTTCAAAAGCTGGCACAAGCGGCAACTGGTTGAGGACGATTTTGGGGGATAGGAACAGACACTCGGACCTTCGAACTGCGTTCCAAGTCTTTGCAAGACAATGTCTGAAGTTTTCAATGAGTTCAACCTTGTAGGATGTCACGTGATATCCGTTCCATAGAAAACGCACGATAAAACAGGTATTAATTATTCCAGTAAAAGAGATTATTTCTCGAAGGGGGGGGAAATTAAAGGACGTAACATAATATGGTATACGCAGGAGGATTAAAAGAATATTGCAATAGAAAACTTTCTTGTAACTGATTATTTCCAGATAGTGAGTGCAATCCATGCGCACAGCGATAGCAACGCGCAGATACCCTCTCAATGTATAATAGCTCTTGCGTTGAAGCACGCAAACCATACACATGCACAAGAAAAAAGATTCAGAAACCAATTCGCTAATCGAATTGATCAAATTCTCCACGAGTGAAGTATAAATTAATCAATGAACAAAAAAGCATATGTGTGTAATCTATAACCCCCGCTAGTTTCTTCAGCGTTCTCTGTGTTGTAACGCCAATAGATGGCACTCGGGTCCCAAATTTCATTACACCGTAATCATCATGCAGAAATAAGTAGCACTCTTCACGGATAGAGGCATGATATCGTTAATGATACGGGAGGATATTATTAAACAGTAACTTATTGACGTAGAAATAAAATACTCGTGTAAAGTGAGTCGGAACGATGCATTAGGAGTTTTTTTCGTCAGGGATACCAAACTCTGGAAGTTATAGCTACCTTTTCACTGTTCCGGCTTAACATAGATCTAAACAGTTAAACGCGTCTCGTATTCTTCGTCGTGTTCAGCGACACTTGACACGACTCGACTTTAGATCACGTCTACGACATGATAAACTGTGACTAAATTTTGCACCTGACTTGCGAGGTAAAACTCATTCTCGTCCCAACCTTTCAGAACGCTCCTCCATGAGCGAGGAGGGAAACGCAAGTCAATACAATGTAGTTAAAACTATAACTCTCCTAACGACACTCGCTATTTGTCTATACACGTCGCTAGGATCTCGCTCTGAATTCCTTTCATCTGCGGTCCGAGTACGACAGCCTTTGCGAGTTAAACTAGCTGCGAGTTGTACTGGCGCGTCAATCCTCAAAAGGACGGGTCCCTCGTGAGGAAGGTGTGCGAGTCATACTCGCGATGTCTAAATCCATCTCTACGGGTTTTGGCGTTCTCTGAACTCACTAGGCCTTGCTGACTCCAATTTTATGAAATATATGAAATAGGGATGCCTCCTTGCTCTATATAATATTTAACCAGTCACAAATAAATATTCTAATGCAATATAACAAAACGTAATGTGTCTTTCTTTCTTTCTTTTTAAGGTAAGTGTGTAGAAGTCCCGTTCTCAGGAAGCCATGAAGTCAATTGCAGACTGTACTCAACATAGTTCCATTTGTCAACTGGTTAAGTACTATCTTTTTTCAAAATTATTTAATGTACGGAATACACAATGTCACTATAGACACCTTCACTATTCAGAACTTTATCCATCCAGTGTCTTCTAAAAACTTTTTTTTGGAGCTGTAGGGCCTCCGATGTCAAGGTCATTAGATTCTTTGTATGTGGGGAAAAATGCAGTTTCGCACCATAGAGAAGAGCCGTAGTGACCCTTCCCCGTGTGTGGGACTCGCCGANAGTTTCGCACCATAGAGAAGAGCCGTAGTGACCCTTCCCCGTGTGTGGGACTCGCCGAATATTTCGACCATACCCACTAATAAAACCCTCCTGAATTCAACAAATACCTAAACACAAAGATGATAGGAAAGGACAGAATAAAGTTGTCCAATACATTATATCAATAATCAAGTAAATTCTGAAATCTATAATTTTCAAAACAAAGAAAGATGAAGAATGAAAGGTAACAAACAAGGGAAAAGGAAAGAAAAATGCAAATTTAAACCCTTCCGAGACCTTGTGGGAGGAGAGCTCCGAACTATTTATGAATTTCAATATAAATATAAACTTTATTGTCAAAAAAGCAGTTACAAACTGCGTATGACCACGTGGGGGACAATAAAGTAATTTACTCTCCGGAAGCAAGCAAGGGACCATCCCACCAATTCCGATCAAATGCCCTAAGGCAGAGGCGGATTTAACATTTCAACAAACTCCTAACGATAAAAAGTTGTTCGACTCATGATATAGAATTAACAAATAACAATAAATATTATATTTAATAAAACACAGAAAAGTCATTTCACAAGTACCTATAATTATAGAGCTATAAATCATTCGGAAATTATTGTAGATAATTCGTAACTACTAAATAACGCTAAATTCGCCAAAAATTATTTAAACTGATACCGTACCTAGGCAAGGGCCTAGCGAGTCTTTCTAAAAAATCCTCCCCAACACGAAGGAAAACAGGTGAAAAATCCGTGACAGGAAGGGGCTACTGAATTAACGTACACAACCGTGCCATGGTTAAGTACATATACAACTAAATTAATATCAATAATAAGACATAATAAAAGCATGCAGGAAAATAGTTTTGAAATTGTTGTCAGATATTTTAAAAGTACTACAACAACGGCGTGATAAACTACACGACAGCTTTAATTTTTATTAAAATCAATAAATTCTTTTAAAGTGCAGAAGCACTGGTGCAGAAGGTAGCTTATAACTGCGGATTTTAAGAGATTCATTTCAATAATATCTCTTATATTTTTGGGCAGATAATTATAAAAAACGATTCCCGAATGATACGGCCCTTTTTGGCAAAGTGCGATTGACAATCTCGGACAATGACTGTTATTCCTATTGCTAGTATTGTATTCGTAAAAAAACTGCTTTGTATGAAATAATAGTTTATTAACATCATCAGTTTCATTTCCGAGAATTGTTGGTAAATCTGCCAGACCAATTTGTCTTTGTATTCTGGTGTATTTTCTGCATTCAGTTACTAGGCGACGCACTGTCAGAGAAAGGCTACACTCCTCACAACGGGTTCATTTTTTGTGGGGTTTTACGGCTCGTCGACATCAAAGGTCATTGGAGCCCTAAAAACTTGTACAGGTAGGGAAAATGCAGTTACGCACTGAGGAGAGCCAACATGACTCTCCCCGCGTGTGGGACTCGCCGAATGACTCAACCATACCCACGGAATACCCTCCTGAATTACAACATACCAAAACAAATCTCAAAACCAAATATCAAAACATTGACAAACAAATGAGGCGAGGACATAACATGAGGGGGGACAAAAAATGAGGGGTAGGACAAAAAATGAGAGGGATGAAAAAAATGAGGAAAATGAAAGATACCCTAGCCTTAATAGCGTCGGGATCGAAAAGAACAAGAGGTGACTAAGGAAGGTCGGGAAAGAGAAAGGAAGGAACCCTGCACAGACGGGTTCATCATCAAGTAGCAAGAGATACGGGTGAGTGATAGGACAATGTCCTATGCGCAAGAGGGTCAGCAAGACCTCCTCGCGCCTGGCTGTCCGACAGGAACTGGTCCATGACTTAACAGAGGACTTGAAAGTTGGAGCTTATTCCCTTCAATAGCCAACCACTCACTTTTCTATTCACTCAGAATCCTTGTCATGATGGAATTTAGGATAATGAAGAAATTTAGGATTTGGGAATAGTGAAGAAATCCACGCGATTCTTGAGACCTTTCGCCTTTGCGGAAACGTCAGCTTCCTCATTTCCTCTGATTCCCACGTGTCCTGTAATCCAGCAAAACATTATGTTCTTTCCATCACTTTGGAGTGAGAAAAGCTCATCCTGAATGTTCTGGATCAGCTTATCCGCTGGGTACATAGTCTGGATTGCTTGAAGGGCACTTAGAGAATCAGAACAAATCAGGATATGTGATCCGCGGGAGCACTTTGTTAATCGTAATGCTCTCAATATGGCGTAGCACTTAGCGGTGTAAACACTGCACAGGTCGCCTAGACGGTAGCCACAGGTCTCACGGGAAAGGATCACGGAGCAGCCCACACCATCAGTCTGCTTCGACACGTCGGTAAACACAGGGATACAGACCCGGTGTTTGTCGAGTATTAGGTGGAAGTATACCCTCAACATCGCGGCTGGAATGTTCTTCTTGTCATGATGCAGAAGATCGAAATTAATCTTCGGCTTATGCAAAGCCTAAGGAGGAGTCTGACTGAAACATTGATTTCAGACATTAGTTGTGCGTATATTCAGGATTTCCGAAATTTGTTTGGAACGATATCCAAATAGTTCCGTTGCTTTCAGTCTCTTGTAGAAACGGATGGAAGAAGAGGAAGGATAAAATACTGCGTTGTGTACCAGATTGTCGGGTAATGTAAGCACATGTGCAAAGTGTCGTAACATGAGTAGTTGCCGCCGGAGGTAAAGAGATGGTTCGCCACTCTCAGCATACAAACTCGGAATGGGACTAGTGCGGTAGGCTCCCGTGACTAGCACGATGGACACTATCCAACGTATTCAAATAATTTGCACGAGCAGAGCAATAATTTACAACGCATTTATAATCGAGCCGAGATCTTATGAATGCTTGATAAAACTGGAAAAAGTAGGAGTGATCAGCAACCCATTCCCTGCTACTCTGGCATTTCAACTAATTCAGATATTTTACTGATCTTGCTCTTTGGTCTGTAATATGTTTAATTCAATTATCTCTCTGATAAAAGATAAGACCTGAGAATTTTACAAAAGGATATAATTTTAGAACGTAGTTTCCCAGGGTGAGGTTAGGTTCCGGCAGGAGGCTTGGTCTCTTACTGAAATGAGCAAGCGTTTTTTCAGCAGAAAAACGAAAACAAGTCGTCTTTGACCATTGGTACAATCTATTTAGGATGAGTTGAATTTGTGTCGTCGCACCTGTGACACTCTGCGATGATCAAAAGTTGGCAAAGTAGTTAACAAAAAGTGTTGGACAGGATTCTTTACAGCAGATGATATGTTGTTTATAACGACTGAAAACAAGGTCACACTCAACACTGAACCCTTAGGAACACCGTTCTCTTGAAGAAAGAGATCCGGAGGGTCTCTTCCAATTCTGTATCTGAAGGAAAGCTGATCCAGAAAGGACTGTAGCAACTGAGGTAGTTGTTCTCTAAAACCCTATGCATAGAGTTGTAAAATGCCATGACGCCATTTAGTATCGTAATCCTTCTCGATGTCAAAAATATATTCCAGCGACATATTGTCTTCGGACGAAGGCATCTTGAATTGCTGTTTCTAGGAAAAGTAAGTTGTCTAGGGTGGGATGGAATTTTCTGAAACCACACAGAGATCGACTCAGCAAGTTATTCCTTTCAAGATACCAGAAAAGACGTCGCTTGATAATGCTCTCCAGAGTTTTACCAACGTAACTCGTCAAGGCGATGCTTCGATAACTACTTATGGCTGACCTGTCTTTTCCAGGTTTCAGTTGGAGAATTAGCTTTGCTTCCTGCCACGAATTAGTGAATTCTCCCTCGGACCAGGAAAGATCCAGAAGGTATTCTTTCGATTCTAGACTGGATCACGGTACGGGATCTTCTCGGTTGTTTTAATCTTCTTCACTTTTTTCTCTTTAAGAAAGGCGACGCAGTCCCTGACGCACTACCGAGTGGCTCCCTGTGCAATTAATGCACCTAGCAGGCCCCGGGCATGGAACGCCGGGTTCACGTTCATCTTTCCCGCACATGCCACAGGTAGCACGGCCCTTACACAATGTTGTTATATGGCCAAATTTCTGACATTTGAAACAGCGCAAAGGATTTGAAATGAAGGACCGCACTGGCAGGTTAAGCCATCTAGCTTTAAGATATTTCAGTAGTTTAGGACGGTCAAATGTCACAATGAAGGAACTAGTCTACTGCAGTACACTATTAATCTTCCTCATGATTTGACTGACCTTAACCACGTGGTTAGCTTTCAATTCTGCAATAGGTTCTTCAGTTGACATATCCATTATGTCCCCGCAAGCGACAACTTCTTTGCTGCGATTAAGCGCAGTATGGTGTTCGCACTTGACAAGAAACTCTCCCAGCTTTTTTCAATTTAGGAGGGTCAGTGCCTGTTGGTTGGACTTTGTTTCCAACAACATCGAACCCTTTCGCAATCTTTTTATTGATTTAAATGTGCCACAGTTACCTTCTAGCGCTTTATGAATCTAAATGGGTGAAAGTTTTTCTAAAATTTCTTCCTTTCTTGTCATTAATATAAAAACATTATCATGTGTAATGTTCTGTTTCTTTGCCTTATTTTCTTCTGAAGTGGGAGGGCTGTGAACCTCCTGTCGCTTTGCAGACATTTGGGTGTGTAACACGCCTTACGGTCCACCCGACCCTCAAGGTCACACAATCAAAACTTCTGAGATCTTGTCCCACGTGTTCGGAGGAACAGATGTCCAGCGACGTGGAACCCCCGCTTCACGCCACTAAGCCTATTACAACTAAGGTTCGGCAGTTGCCCCAAAGGTTGTCCGCTAGCGAGTGTTTATCCTTAACACCCATTCACTTCATCGGTGCGTTACACACCTTGAGGTTGAGGGTTTTTTTTATAGAGGTTTAATCCTTATAAAATACCCGGTCGATGAAGGCAAGATCCCCGCTCTTCGCAACTTAAAACTTTCCACCATCGCGCCAATGGTGGTCGCTGAGTTGTGGCCTAAGTTTACGGTGTCCGGGAATTGGTGGCTTAGTTCCAGTCCCCAGCTCGCGGTCGTGGGTTCGCCAAGTCGAAACTGAATCCCCTGAGGGGTCTTCTCAAAGTAAATTCTGAAAATTAAGGGTAATTTTTAGATCTTGAGCAGATCTAGAAATTCATATATATCACAATATAATGAAATAAAACTAATTAACTCGTTTCTATTAAAAAACTATTTGGGATCCTAATGGCAGTCAATGCGCGTATCAAAAAAGCATGTTCCAAGTATCTTCATCTTTATACTATTCCGTAAAAGGGGTGTACCAAAATATTTTCAAATTAGTTGTTCCCTCTTGAAGGAACGCTGCTGGCCCTCATGAATGAATTCTGCCCACTGGCTGAAGATTCCACCGAGTTGACAGCAGTTTCTCCGGACATTTCTTACACATATCAGATGCAGTGAATGCTTCGGAAAGGGAAATATTTCGTAGGATTTATCCTCTATTACTTATTTATTCACCGTCGCTCTCGTCAAAGGACGAGAAAGCAATAAAGAAGAGAAACGAGTTCTCGCACCTCGTGTTTTCTCATCATAAATAGAAAGACGATGTTGATTATTCTCAAGGAAGGGCGATAATTCCGGGCTCACGAAATCGTATTTACATAAGCTTGATTTATAGCGAAGTTATGTAATGTTCGATGTTTATGAGCTCCCTTTCCTTCTAACGTTGTTTTATTGCTTATAAGCAGAAGGTTTTAGGTGAGTGTAATAATCCGACAACGTAGGACCCTTATTCACTGTTCTTTATCATTAGGACATTTCTCTCACAAAACGAGTGCTTCTGGATTTTTTTAAACAATATTAACTCCTAATACAGATTCTTTACTTTGATATAAAATACATTCGGAAATATTTTGGTAGTGATGTTTCTTTCGCCTGCGATATTTTAATGTTACTGCCATCATTCATCAAAAAATATGTTCGAGATGATGCTTTCTCTGTATATTGCGCATTTGTAACAATAGAATAGTATTTATCGTTTAGTATGACAGAATAAAATATATTATTAAAAAGGTGGTTTATCGGGAAATTCGTCGTGTGAACGCCTACCCAAATTCACAAATTTCTAAAACTAAAAATTTATATTAATTACTGAAAAGCAAGTATTATACCATTAACCAAACGAGTAGAATCTTTATTTTTAATGTAACTTATTTTATGGCTTCATTCCATAATTGGAGGATGTCATGATTTGAGTATTTCCGCGGTATCATACTTCGCTGTCGTCCCTGATATCGAGAGGTCACCGATTTAGAGAGAGTGAGTGAAAAGGACGCTTCAGACGTATTTCGATCTATATTCACATTTCCTACACGCTGCTCATACAATTGTCTATCCATATCGGCTTTATAGTAGACAGCAGTAGCGAGACGCAATACAATTCATTTTTCCCAGGACCCTCACCTCAGAGACTTGTGCCCTTCTTCCCCCTGTGTATGCCCTTTGGACCCGTGCTTTAAATCTCTATAGGACCATACTTCTTTGTTAATCACTACCGAACCTCCTCTACCGTGGAGGATATTTTATACCCTTCAGACTCGTCCCCACGCCCAAAGAAATGTTATCGGGATCCGTGCCTGCTCATGTCTGACAAATATATACCATCAAATTATCATCAGAATTAACTAATGATCTCGTCAATTACCATCCATTTCAATTATGTTTGTTCATTGACACTTTGGATTTATAGAGAAATCCATTAATGAGATGGAAGTCATATGTTTTCTATCATACATTTTATCAGCAATAAAAAGTTAATTAGAGAAGCTTATGATACGTTTGATGGATTAACTACGACTTACAGATCTTTAACTCTTTCATGATGTGTAATGTATTTAACATTTAAATTGATGTTTCCTTCTGTGTAATCGAAAGATGTGATTCTAAAATCTTGCGACGAAGTCTCTTCATGAGTGATTAATCTATGAAATCATAATTCACTTTGATGTTATTCTGTAGGACGATAATTCGTTGCTCAAACTCAAATCGCAGAATAGAATTTTCTCTGCTTTCAATACAATCTTCTTCTTCTTCTTCTTCCTATGGCATTACGGCCTCTTTAGTTCAACCTCAGCCACCTTAACTATACTGGACCATTCCTCTCTGTCCTCTGTCTTGCGCCACCATCCTCTAACACCCAAAGACCTCAGGTCGTCTCTAATGTTGTCCACCCACCGTAGTTTGGCTCTGACACTCTTTCGTTTACCTTCATACTTGATTTTTTTGTGGAGTTTTACGGCTCGTCGACATCAAAAGTCATTGGAGCCCTAAAAACTTGTACAGGTAAGGAAAATGCAGTTACGTACTAGGGAGAGCCAACATGACTCTCCCCGCGTGTGAGACTCGCCGAATGACTCAACCATACCCGCTGAAAACCCTCCTAAATTACAACATACCAAAACATATCTCAAAACCAAATATCAAAACATTGAGGACAAAAAATGTGACAAATGAAAGATACCCTAGCTCTAATAGCGTCGGGATCGAAAAGAACAAGAGGTGACCAAGGAAGGTGAGGAAAGAGAAAAGGAAGGAGCCTCGCACAAGTAAGTGGAAGTAATGACAAACTCAGCTCGGGACCCCGTTTTGCAAACACGTACTTACTAGATGTAAGTCCCTTGGGGGGTCATACTTGATGAAAAGTACCTTTCTCGTTCTTCCTTGTTCTCTCATTATACATACGTGTCCATACCACTGTAATCTTTTAGCTTCTGCTGCTACGTCAGGTGCTTTATACATCTCGTAGAGTTCAGCATTATACCTTATTCTCCACTCATTGTCATCTCTTATTGGGCGACAGATTTTGCGGAGTACATTTTTTTCCAAGTAAATAACACTACGCTGATTTGCTGGAGATTGTTCAGCTCTCGCACCCATACGTGGTAATTGGTCGAATCACCGATTGGTGCACCCGTATATCACTTCGTCGACTTATCAACCTGTCGTAATATTTTGTGAAGCGAATACAGGCTTCTATTTCACATAATTGTATTTGAAATAACAATCAGTACAATCAGTGATGGGAAAATGAGTGAATTATTATTATTATTTATGAAGTTTGAGTACTATTTATTTGATCTTCGTCGAAGCTCGCGATGTTTCATTATTGATTTCCGCGAAGCAAGGCTCTAACGCGGGCGTCGTGGAGCAATTACCGCAACGCTGCACCATAGTTACACGCACTTGATATTACTAAAAATGCGTGTTCGTTATCTCGAGTAGACCTGGAACACCTGCAGCGCCTTCGCCTCGGCTTTCTTCGCCTGCGACCGAGATGATCTCCGGCGCTGAGGAAGGGGCGGAGGCGGTGGACTCTCGTTCCCAGTAGCAGCGACGAAAAAACACAACGAGCCACAATGTCTACAAGAGATAGGCGACGCCGCCATTGTGTGAATGGAGAAAAGGCGCGCGGTGAAGTAAACGAGACAACGCGGCGTCCTGCGATTTGCGTCGGCAGGAATGCGCAGAGTCCCGCAGATGCACGCAAAGCACTCATATCTCGTAGACTGTGATTTTGCAGAAGCAACTCCGTTAGAAAAATTACTCCTCGCGTCCAAATCAACACATTCGCTTTGTTAGAATCTATGTTATCATTCAATTTTTAATTTTGAAGTTCTTCAAGAATTAGGAATGAAAAAGATAATCGTAAGCTCATTGTGTTAGAATCGAGGTTCAGAAACTTCGCTTGGAGAAACATATTCCAGTGAATTTGCAGAAGAACAGTCATCTTTGAAAGAAATAAGATATGTTTAATTATTTTCATCATCGTCAGTCGGATCATTAAGTGTTGTTGATGAGTGTGGAAATTTGTGCTAGTGTTGAGCTTTTCACCTGCAAATGATCCATGGTCTCAAAGCTTTCGGGAAACAAGAGCGAGAGTAAACGAGCGTTACAAGGATGTTAGTGTAGCCCAAGAGGCGTCTGGGAAAATGCTATGAGAAAATTAGATTCTTAATGACCAAGTATAAAACTAGTGTATGAGGTTATTAAATATTTCAGACTGTACATATTTGTTCTCAAACTAACCAACGCGATTGAACATATCCGCACAGTGATCTTAGAAGCGTAATTACAATATTCTGCGCTATTTCGTTCAGTGATCAGAGGATCTTTTGATCATTCAAAGTAAAAACGAAATGTAACGTTAACAGTGTCTGAGATACCTAAATTGAGATAACTTTCAAGAAGTGATTAATAGATAAGGGTAGCTTTTGAGAGGAAAGAGATGTATTGGATTCGGAATTATTCTTTTTATTACAAGTCCCCAAAACTGAAAAATCAACGCTGAAGGCTCGTTAGCGCAAACGCCAGTAATTTAGTGCAATGGCAAGTGATTCGAGAGTTTCAATGAAATGTTGGTTACTTTCTCTTCTTGATTTGTAGAGCTACAAAGTCACTCGCCTCAACACTAAATTATTAACCTTTAGTGAACCAGCCCTGAGTATTCAGAGAAAAAAAAATCTTCTTTCCCTCCTCGAGTGAAATATTTTTCTAGGAAAAGTTAAAGAGATGGATATATGTTGTTAGATAATGAGATACGAATAGAGATAAATCTTTCCTTCTTATACTTAGCTCAAATGGACTTTTTTCCTCCACATACGCATCCCTTTCAAGTTTCCTGCCGCTAGGATCTCATTTGAAATGGATTGCTTACAGGAAATTACCTAGAACATTTTCAATTTATACCCCATGTAAGGAGAGGCGAATTCACGTATTAATGGAGAATTTATTGCCTTGTCAATATATTCCTAAGTAAGAGCAAGAAGAGGATAGAAGAAATAGATTATCTTAATCGGTGTCCCATTGGCGATGTAATGATCTCTTTACTGTTTCCATAACGAAGAATGGAAACTTTTATCACTTTTATTAAGTGGATGACTTCGTCACCTAATAAGAGCCATTCATAATGTGCTGATAAAAAACCAGCGCTCGCCTAATGACTAACAATGACATCGATGAAGAATTATGGTTATGGCTACCGACGTATCTTAAGTGCATCCGACTCTATGCAAACAATGTTTGCTGTGGATGTCAGTTTAATGTCAAGCAGGAAACTTGATTTATCTCATTCACGTAAACACACACATGCATTTAATGAAGGCGAGAAATAAGTGAAATGTACACTTGTTGTACACAAGGGAATAAATCGCACAAGCGGTTTAGGAAACAAAATATTAAGAGAGTTTCATGCATTAAACAACAAATAAATCTTTTTCTACTATTAGTTTCAGATTTTCATTACAAAAACGTCGGACCTTAGTTAAATACTCGCAATTGCAATGGACTGGAACTCGAATTCGGGACCTAATAGTATGGCCGCGGGCAATGACGGATCTAGAACGTAAACAATTGGGGAGGCTACCTGGGGAGAGATCTGGGGAGCATAAAATAATCATTTCTGTTTGCAAATTATGGTTGTACAACATAGATAACGTTCATAAAATTTGATTACTTGATGTATTTTATTAAAAGATCATGTTTATAATTTTTTAACATAAGATCTCATCAAATAGATAATCTGGTAGACTTAAACAATTATGCGTTTCATCAATTTCAATTTTATCTGTTGAGACTTCTGATCCAATGGGGGAGGACTAAGGGGGCTATAGCTTATTCAATGGGACTTCCGCGCCTTTAGTCCCCCGCCCCCATACACACATACAACGCCACTGGCCATGGATATGCTACCGTTCTGCCACTGCCACCGGCCACGGGTGTGCGTCCCCCGTCTCGCGTTCTTCAATGTAGGACACCTTATTCCCAAGGTGTATGTCTTGACAATCATCAGACCAATCTGAGGAATTTTCAGTCATCCGTCGAGTCTACATTTACAAACACTTCAAGGAAAAGGTCGAACCACCCCGAATCACCTCGAGCCTATACGTTCCCATGGCGAGAGGTATGATAAGCCAACTAGCACTTTATGTCTCATCGAGAACTCGAAAATTAGTTAAAGAGGAATAATCCAACTCGCGAAACCCAAAGAAAGTAAACTGTGTGGACCCCTGAATCAGGGAATTGGACACGACGATATGTACTTAATTCTCTTACGTAAGAAAAAGCATCTCACAATCTCCACGATATAAGGCCATAGCAGCTTCCATCGAGAAAGTCGTGGCATCATTCAAAGTGAGATGAAGACAGTCCCACACAATCTGAACCACTCTCACTCTCTACGCAATTCGCTCTGCGTTAAAAAGGAAGGACTGAAGCTGACTTTTTAATGCGTGTGCAACAACACATGTGCCAGCTAGATGACGTAGTACCGAGATAGGCCTCCAGGAGCCCCTCTGGTAGCTCAGGGCTAGCATGCTTTCTTGTCACAGAGTCCCTTGGGGTTCAATTCCCGACGGAGCCCGAAAGATTAACTTTTCACTTCAATATACCATGTATCCGTGGCATTTGGAAAGCGAACCCTCCTTCTATTCACCACCCACTACTCCTAACACCTCCACGTGGGCCAAGTTGTATCTAGCTACAAGCTCACCTACTAACAATATCCCCTACCATCCACCTTCTACCTCCTATCGCCCCATGTATATAAGCTTCAATACCTCGCTACATTTCCCACTTACAAATACTACAAATAAACTCCCTCTGCGTTTAAAAGGAGGGACAAAGCGGGATTCACTAATCGTGCGACAGAGCAACACATGTGCCAGCGAGGTGACATAGTACTAAGATATGCCTCCAGGTGCTACGACATCGCTGAAAATTAGTTTTTTCTGATCATTCGGTTTTTTGACTCAGTATTAACACAGGCTGTAGTATTACAACAATTGTTTTTATTGTTATTGTGTAGTGCTGTTTCGTGGAAATGTTCGACAGGAAAAAGTATAGAACAAATAATATAACAGAAACTATACGAGAAGATATGCTTTTATAATGAAGAAATTTCGATTGTCTTTTTATTTTCTCAGTAAACAACTCCTTCACTGTTCTACATGTCTTAACTATAGACAATCATTACAACTGCAGAATTATTGGTTCACAACTCTTCCTTTATTACATATGGTAACTAGATTGCCAACGTCTCGAGGTGTGTTGAACTCATCAGGGCTAATAAAAACAAATAGCAGATACTAAATAATTTCTAATTAATACACATATTTAATACTCTGAACTCATTAACGACACCCTTAGTAGACATAACGTAAAATGCTAAAATACATTTGGACGATGTTAAAGTTTTTAAACATTTTTACACTTTTAACTACTATTACTTATATATTACTTAAAGAACAATACTTTCAGTTACATATCAAAATGTTTAAAAACTTTAACATTATCAAAATGTATTTTAGTATTTTATGTTATGTCTACTAAGGGTCGTTAATGAGCTCAGAGTGTTAAATATGTGTATTAATTAGAAATTATTTAGTATCTGTTATATGTTTTTATTAGCCCTGATGAAGAGGTCAACACACCTCGAAATGCTGGCAATCTATTAACCAAATGTAATAACCAGAAACAAAACAAACTTTTAGTTTATAGAATACGAAGAATTACCAACACTAATAAACTTTCTTCATGTAAACCATTATTTGAAAAGTTTAAAATACTTCCACTACCATGCACGTACATTTTTGAAACTTTGAATTTTGTAAAAAAGGATCTACTAGACAAAGGACCACTCTACAGATTTAACTCCACTATTCATGTTCACAACACTAGACAGGCCAGAAATATCCATCTACCACAGATAACATGCACTCTTAGCCAAAAAAAGCACTCATAATGCAGGTATACAGCTATATAATGCGTTACCACTAAACCTTAAGAACATCAATACTCTGAACCCATTCAAAACAAAACTCAAACAATTCTTACAACAGAAAGTCTACTACAGTGAACAAGAATTCCTCAATGACAATAACTAATGTATGACATACAATCTGTTGCAGGTAATCATTAGAACAAACGTGCAGAAGGTTACCCATGATGCAGGAAAAGATCTAACAACATTAAATTACAATGTTTTAGCATAAATATAGACCTTTACATAAATTAATAAAATAAAAGCAAAATAATAGAATTCCTACTATAGATATCTAATAACCCTAGCCTAAATAAATATTAATATTCTGTAATAGTAGAAAATAATTGTATTTATTGTAACTTCTACTTAGCCTAAGTTAAATGAATATGGTCAAATGTATCAAAATTATTATTATGTTGTTATTCTTATATGTAAATATTATTGTTGTTGTTGTTAGTACTATGACTCGCCATACATCATTGTTATGATCTATGTGGTTCAATAAAATATTATATTATATTAATATATTATTATATTACTAAAGGAAGAGTTGTGAAGCAATAATTCTGCAGTTGTAATGATTGTCTATAATTAAGACATATAGTACAGTGAAGCAGTTGTTTACTATATTGCTTTTGTTTATAAATGTTTCTTTCATTTTATTGTCTATGTGTTTAACCTTAGGATGTCGGATTTTCCTATGAACGAACTCTTCCTAATAAATAACAAAAATAAAAAAGGGATTATGGGCAATAATAATAATAATAATAAAGACAAATTTTAGGGAATTCGTTCTCCAGAGAGTGTTTTCATAAACGTTCATTGTACTCTGAACGACTAATTGTTTTTCAAAAGATTTTCAATGGAAAAGAGAGGTACTGGGAATGTAATAAATTGAAGCGAAGTAAAACTTTTTGTATGGGAAGGCAAGAGGCGTCTCATGCAGTACTGAAGGCCAAATTGAACCCGTATTTAATTGGTATTTACGATCGTCGAGACCTCTTCAATGTCTAATAAAAGAGTCGTAAAGTCGTTTCGTATTCCAACTAGAATAAGTCATTACCTCAAAAAATCAAGCGCATTTCATTGTTTAAAGTTCTTCTTGAATCTAATGCTAAGAATATTACTTCAGCTCCATTGATTAATAATAAAACGCATCGCCTGGGGATAATTTCGAAAGCTCTCTCCGTATCAGATATCTCAATCGCCTCCATTCATCACGCATTAATCAATGAACCTGTGTAATTTAAGAAATGTTTCCTGCCCACAATTAGCCATTAAAGTTGGTATCTACCTCAGTGTATCTGAATGTATCATAAATCGATGTGAGAAGCGTTCCCCGTAGACGGCCAGAGGAGCCTCTCTGTAATGATCCCCCGCCAGCCTCTTTTCGGTGGAGAACGCGTTCACAAGGTTCGAAGAGTTTCTTCCGTATCATCAAAGCCGTGCCACATGTTTTTCTGAATAGTATTTTCGGGAATCAGGGGCGGATTCAGAATTTGATTTTGGGAGGGGCCCGTAAAGACAAATTCCAGAGAGTGCGGGTTCTTTCACCGGAGAATTTTAAAAAAAATTAACTTCTTGAAACTGCAATTTACGACATTCCTATAGATAAATAAAGCATTAACTTTCAGTTTTCATAAGTAACCCTTAAAAAGTACGTTTTTGAAATAATTCGTGATTTTAACCATTTTTTTACTTTGGATATTCCTTCTATTGTAAATTTTATGAAGATACTTTTCTATTATATACGTTGCACGAAATCTCGCTGGAGTTCGAGTATGCTAGAAACGGTGAAATATCACAGCCCTGTACTCATGTTTCCATGTAGAAGTGGAAACCTATAAAAACCAAGTCATATGTTTGTCATGTGATCTCATCTTTTCAGATCGATTTTATTCGTTAGTCTTATTCTTTCAATGGCTATGCTGAATTTTTTTGAAGTAAAAAAACTTTCTTTTATAGTTCCTATTTCTATCTCTTTTTTGGCGGGGGGAGGGGTTAGAACGTGCTCCCTTCTCCTCCCCCCCCACTACTGGCCTATTTACCGGAATATTCCGTGTTCTGAACACATCACTCCGTTCTCTCTCTCTTTCAGCTTTTCTAATAAATGATTTGAGATGAGGTTATCTATGTGTGTGTTCTTCTCTCTAAGGAGGAGACATCAATATTCACTTCGCGGGCCGCACCTTAATTAGAAATCCTGACAGGATTTCTTTCCGTAGTGATAACTCGAGGTAATAATTACTAAAAGATTTTTTAAAATCTTGCTAAAAATGTTCCACCCTGTTGGAATAAAAGAGGAGCTTCACGAAACGTATTTGTTGATGCATGCATTCAATTTGAAAATGCTGAGTCATACGCCGAAACGCCTGTAACAAACACCCGACAGAAGCATAAAACAAGAATATTCCGCCATTCTAGTGACAAACCTAACGCTTTCTAAATCAGCGCATTGATCTATACGCAAGTGAATAGGGTAACTTACCCGCATATATTACACAAGACGTTGTCATTTTAGATAGAATTTTAAGTTAAAATATGAACTTCTACGCAAAAGTTGCAACCTGAAAAGTTTCGCAATGAATTAGGAAAGCTGAGACAAATCCATATGAACTGTGATAGAAACGTAACTGTGCAAGAATTCTGATATATCTTTATGAAACTAGTTCTATTCTTCATTGGCACGCACCAAATTCTGCGGAGGTATTTGTCCCCAAATATGTTGCCTAGATTTATATTGCATTTTTCCATAATGTTCTGTTAACACAAAAAATCTAGAACTGAATGTAAATATTTATCACTAAAATAGTAACTTCATTTAATGAGAGAAGAGGTTTGGATGTGAGATGAAAATTCAGAGAAAGGAAAGAATTTTGCAAACCTTGGGATGTGACATCCCGATCTTTGGTTGTGGCACTCTGACCTTACAGTATTCGAACTGTAAGGTTGGGATTTCATATCCGGAGGTTAGGAGAAATCCTTTCCTTCCTCTCAATTTGGATCTTACATCCAATCGTATGGTAGCCAAATTCATAGTGTACTACTTTCGCCATCAATCTAGTTAAAATTCAGACTCGTATTCCTCTGAGAGAAAATTGCGAGAATGACTTGGTTTCAATACGGGATGTTCATTGTACGTTGTCTTGAGGAGAGAGGGATTCGTCGATGGACCGGAGACCACCGAGGCGGCCGCAGCGCGTGGGTCTTGGTCCCCGATGCGGTGGGCGAACCGGACCCTCTGCAGGCGCAGGCGCGGCCCACGCTCTCCAGCCTCGTCTCGCCCCGCAACAGCCCTCTCCCATCTCTCCCGTGTTCTGCTGCGAGGGCAGTGCCTGGCTGCACACTCACAGGAAATCAAATGCACACGAGGCTTAAGCATCGGGTTTAACTGGCAACTTATGTAAATCTAAAAACTTGTTTGACCGGGAAAAACCGCGTCTCAGTAGACTGAACTACCAACGTTTCGGCCATCTTGCGATTCTGCGGTCCACAGTACGACAGCGACTTAGGTATGTACGACTTTGACATTGCCCTGAAGAAGGTCACAACAAGATGGCCGAAACGTTGGTAGTTCAGTCTACTGAGACGCGCTTTGTCCCGGACAAACTAGTTTATACTGACTCCGATCGCAGTATCCAACGTTTAGATATGCATCTAACCAACACATCTACACATCTAACCAACATATACTACACTCTGAGCGGGTTGCGTGGGTTAGGAGAGGATCGCATGAATCCCAGAAGTTTTCTTGGGATTGTTCGGGGATCTTATCACCCTTCGAGCGAAGCCAACCCATCACTATCTTCAACTTCCAATACGAGTTTTCAAATTGTGTTACTTCTACTCGTATTTTCGACGGGGAATTGAACTTTGCAGCTGGTCGGGATGTAGATTTAAAGGATCACGTGCCTATGCATATCTCCAATGGAAAGTATGGGAGATAGAAGTCGAGAGCTGAGCACAAGGGCGGAAGCCGCTTTGGCGACGCGTGCGCCAAGAAAGAAACCCGACGACCTTCGAGCGTTCGCGCGACCGGTCAGTGCGCCTCGCCTCCGTCCCAGCAGCACTGTCGCTCGCGTTAAAACAGGAAACGAAATGAATAAGTCCAAACAATATTAAACACAGTTCTTATTTACTTGGTTTATTAGTACTTTGTTCAAAAAGACAGATTTAGCTCTAAAGCAGTTCAGGGTCTCTGAAGTCAACCTTTGAAAAGAAGCAGAGCCAATCGACCTTCTGCAAAAGTATATACAGTAGAAACCCTCTTATTCGGTCGGACTGGGACCGAGACCCTGGTCGGTTATCCGTTTGGACGGTTAAACCGAGGTTCCCGTGAAAAATCGAGTTTCGTTTAAAACGATTCATCAGATTATCACGAATAAATTTGTGAATGAGACGTCATTGCATCTTATTTTATTTTACTGTACGAACATGCATAAGCTAACACGAAAAAAAATGCATTAATAGAGAAATGGACTCGAAAGAAAGAGTGGGATCAAACTGGCAAACTTCCTCTTCCTCCCGCGTTCTGTCACCCTCATCAAAGCACAGGTGACGTCGCTTCACCGTTTAACTTTACGGGAACTTTCTAGTAAAGATCCATCAAATAATCAATGTTTAAGTCACTACTTGCCAGCTATTTTACGCTGAAAAGAGAGGAAACAAAACTTTTCTACGAAATATATCGGTTAATCTGAAGACTGGTTGATCCGAGGTCGGTTTAGGAGGGTCCTCCTGCAAGATTATTTATTCACTGCCTTTATTATTTATTTAGACCACGACCTTTTGAATCTTTTCCTCCCCTAGCCTGTGTGACGTGTCATGTGCGTACGCCTCCATACCACCAACCCGAGCGTTTCTTGCAAACGTTCATTCTCGTCCACTTTCTCTTCTCGTTGCTTCATCCCACTTTACTTGCTCCGTTGGTTTACGGGGTCGCTGGCGAATCTACATGCTTCGTCTTTTTCTCACTTCTACTCTTTTGATGCGCAACGACGAGGAAAGGAGGATCGCACGCGGACCCAACCCCGGCAATCACGCGGTCCCAACCCCGGGATCATCCGAAAATCTCTATTCAACTGCGCCATTCATACCATATTTCTATAAGATTACACATTGCATCTGCGTGCATAATTAATAAATTTAAATTCGACCAATTTAACTTGTTTATGAATATTTAGTTTTATGTGTACTCAACTTTGGCACGGTTGAGTACATTAATTTTGTAGCCCCATCCTGGCCCGGGTTTTGCTCCGGTTTTCCTTCGGGTAGAGGCGGATTTCTTATACAGGTTCTCTAGCTTGTCTAGGGGCATGTTTGTTGTAATAATAAATCGTGAATTTAGTGTTATTTCAATTCTTATGATTTGTAAACGCTTTACTCAGAGTAATCTATAGTTCGATAATAATTTGTACATGTAAAATAATTTTTTTGTGTTAAATTATAAACATATTGACATTTTACAATATTATAACTCGCAGCTAACTTTTTATCTTATCTAGGAATTTTTGCTGAAATTTTTGAATCCGCCTCTGCCTTAGGGCCCTTGATCGGAATTGATGGGATGGTCCCTTGCTTGCTTCCGGAGAGTAAATTAGTTTGTTGTCCTCCACGTGGTCATACGCAGTTTGTACTGTTTTTTGACAATAAATTTATTTATTTAATATGATGTGAGGAGTGCTCATACGTTTTGTAATTGGACATGATACTAAACGGTATCGAAACGTAGTGTGACATAGAAACTGTGTTTATAAAATTTGAACATTAAACTGACATTTTGTGAAGGAAATTGCCTGCTTATTTTAGTCGAATGAAAATTTATTAATATTTCTATAAATTCTTCAAGACATGCCAAACGCCACATGAACTTAACCTCTTCCTTTTTAATATATCTCCTCCAGATTATATATCTAATACCACAATCGTTCCTGTCTCCTGTCCAAAATGTTCGTATTTCTCCTTTCATCAATTTGAGTGATTCACTTAAGAGTTGAAATAACATTCTCACTTCAAAATTATCGCTATTGAAACATCCCTTACGTACGGATTTCGTGAACATGAAATCTACTTCATCAGAAGTTGAATTTCCTTCTTATAGCACTAAAACACACGATAGGAAAGTTATATATTTATTAAAGATAACTAATATGGCACCCGTCACATTAAAAATAACTTCCAAACTTACACAATAATTTTAAAATATGAAATAATTTAGCGAGGATGAATTCGTCACGTTCTATCAATCAAACGTTTGAATTCGAACCCCGCCTTCAACTTTGGTTATCAAAATTATATAGTGTCTAAAAATCTAAAATAGTACGTGTTCCTATATTTCAAAAGAATTTTAGTGAACTGCCTGGAACACCATAGTTAAAGACCGTCTACCGTATTACATGTTTACGTTTTCCGAAAAAGAATTTCATACTTTCAGAGTCCCGCTAAATTGTGCACTTGAACCAAGGAAACAATGTGAATCTGTATAAACGTAGGCTTCCGCGCCGGAGTCAGTATAAACGCGTTTGTCCGGGAAAACGCGTTTATACTGACTCTTCCCCCATCTCCGTAGACAGAACTACCAATGTTTCGACCATCTTGCTGTGGCCTTCAGGGTAATGTCAAAATCGACAGTGACTTAGATCTGTACGACTCCGACATTGCCCTGAAGAAGGCAACAGCAAGATGGGCACGTTACAGCATCGTTTTCCAAACATTTTCGACTTCCCAACATCCTTTCCCAAAGATATGAGACGTACGAACCCTCGACCTTGAAATTTATACTAACAACTACCGTGCACATTATTTAGTTACAAGAAAAATGAATTATAAGTTTATTTTATCCTTCAATTGTCACAGAACTATTGATTTATCATATAAAAATACCCAATGTAAATACCAAAAAGTTATTAAATTTTAACTGTGAATTTGAAATAGTGTGCGTGCGGGTCAGTTATTTAAATTCAGTTTTGATCCTCATGGACCCCAATCACAAGAATTAAAGATCCGCCATTTCAGAAAAATTTCCGTGAACCTCCCGTAGAGTTTGCGAACCACACTGAGAAGCGCTGCGTTACAATATCTCCCCAATGAATAAAATCGGTGTGGACCATTCATTCTTTGCGAATTGCAGGCAACCTCAGTTGATAGACCGTGACTGTACCTGATCTCCTCGCGGAGGTCGTGGAGCGGGANAGGGGGGAGACCCATTAAATGCCTAACAGACAGCAGACACCTCGCTGCGCCCACCGCCAACTTAATGATTCCAGTAGGAGGAGCCAACTCTTCCCCCATATTTTTCCGACGCCGCTCATGACAAAGCGCCTCGTAAATTGCGTCTTTTTTGCTTCTCGCATTTTCTATTTTTTTCCCCTTTCTTCTTCTCTCTCGCATTTTCTCCTTGTTTTCAATATTGCCTTCAATCAATCGGTAGTGGTCAGTGCACCGACAGAGCAACTTTCGTGTCGGCAAAATCGCCATTCGTAATGCAAGAAACAAACTGTCAGTCATTGGAATTGAAATATATTCAGTACTATATGCTCCAGACAACGCATGTGAATACGTAAATATATTCATAAAAGGAATTTCTCTAATACTTGACAAACCTTTGCATCCACCATCAAAGCGGTCTTTTTCCCTTATTCCTCTCATTTTTTTTTCATTCCTATTACGTCAACGTCATTCATTGCTCTCCAGATAATCCTATCAGATACGAGTCAGAAGAACAGATGGATGTGGACATTAACAAAAGAAGCAGTTATTTATGCCCAAGCCAACTCCTACGCATAAAAGTAAAAAGGGCAAAGCAGATTGTCAATTGGCTTTTCCTGTATTGTTACATTCTGAAGAATATCACCTACCAGTGAGTCACTCCGGGTTCAACTCAGAAAAAAATTGTAGCTTTTCACTTCAATGTCCCAGTTCATGTGACTGTAACACTTGAAAAGCGAACCCTCCTTCTATCTATCTCCTACTGCCCCTTGTATCACTAACTCTTTATAACTACTTCTACTAACCCCTAAACATAGGCCAAGTTGTTGGTAAACCCAGCTACAACAATAGCCTACCACTCAACTCCTACCTCCTGTCGCTCCATGTAGATAAGCTTCAATAGCACGCACGCTGCATTTCCCATTTACAGATACTACCATAAGGAAAAAAATCACCGACTCAGGGCAGTCAGCGAACAGTGCAGTGACATGTTCCTCCTCAAAGCCCAGCTCTTAAGTATCCTCCTGCGCTCTCTCGCTTACTTCAAAGGTTCGTCTATTTTCGAACGGACCATAAATATCTTCAATTGTTTATGATGAAAATGAATTTATGTAATGACGATTACGTAAACAATTCAATTCATTTCAAGTGACGTAGTGTTCCCAGCGTAAAAATCTTCTCGGGAGAGCACGTCACCGTCGGCGCGACGAAGACTTGAGTTGTGATATTCTCGAAATCTCATGTTGACGGTTTCTCGAGGTCGCCAGGGAAGCCACTCAGTTGTGAATATATTAAGAGAAGAAAAAAGAAACGAGTGAAGGAAAATGAAGAACCCCGAGGCGAAGAATAAATATGAGGAGGGAGAGAGACAAATACACCCATGGTCCAAGTACCAACAAAGAACTATGGGAGTAACGGGGAAGAGGGTGGGGGTGGATAGAGGATGAAGAGAAGGATGATGATGGCGAGGAGAGGAGGACGAGGACCACCCGGAGGTCAGCGACCAGCCATCGGCGACGGAAGCCCACTGGACGAACGGACACACGCGTTAGTTCCACTGTCGATGGACGGACCATTCATTCTTTTCTCTGTGCAACCGACATACCAAGTAGTCACCCACAACGCACTGTTTCCGTTCTCTCACAAATTTCTTGTTTTCTAACAACCCACCGCATTACTTTTCTTAATTCCAATACGAATGATTATAGTTACTGGTGCGGAGTCCAGTGGCGGATCCATTGGACCTGAACTCTCAACATACAAAGGCATACTTTGCCACTGTAAACAATTAATAAACTTGGTTGTTATTTAATATTGTTAATTGTTTATTATCTATTTGTTGAGTTTATGTATTTTATTTAAAGACAATATTTATGAAATGTGTGTGATAAAACCACGATTTTCAAACAGAAATGCTCCCCAAATCCCCCCTCCCCTTGACTAGGGTCTAGATCCGCCACTGACGGAGTCAATAGCGTTTAATAATTCAGAGAAAAAAGAAGCCATGACTCGGAGTAATCTATTTATTCTACAACTTTTCTACGAGCACTATAATTAATGTTCATTTTCTTTCTTTAAGATATACGTTAACATTTTGGAGAGGTAAGGTAGCTTGGCAATTAACGCCCGGTGTTAAATAACGTTCGTACTGCAGAAAAAATAGTTTTATTCATATGACTTGTGTCACGGCTTACGCGCATTCACTATACAACCATTGGAACACTAGCTCGAACGCAAAGCCTCTCGTACCTTCATATTGTCAGGGACGCGCCCAAGGACCTCAGCATCCCTTTGACGTAACCTTTTTCTTTTTTTTTTTTTTTGATGTTGCTTTTTATAAAATGAAACGCTGAACTTGCAAAAATTGTTAAAAATAATAATAACAGAAGTATTAAATTACGTAACGTGTTAAGAAGTTGTACAATTCGTATGTTTAATTCTGATTTTCTACACCATTCTTGTATTTCAATGAACAAATTTGCTCGTGAATTTATGCTATATTATAATATATTGAATGTATTTATATTATTATATTATAATATTTATGAATGTATTTTTGCGTCCAGCACCTTATTTATCAAACGGACCGTAATAAATACACTATTTTTAATATGCCCAAGACAAGGTGTTACTGACTTGAAAATTATAATTACACCTCTCAACTAATATTTCTCAATTCATAAAATTAAATTTTTATATCGATTTGCGTATTTATCTAAACAGTATTTACAGAATGGAATGTATTGAAAGTTAGGTGGGCGTTATTTACCTAGGGTACCTTATTTATTTTCCTTCAGCTGCAGTCTTAATGGTGTTGTTTGCAATGCATTATTCGTAAATCTTGTGTTACTCGTTCCATATAGGTGTTTCGCGACGTCTATATAGACATATAAAGACTGGACTCTTGGATACATATCTTTGTATATTAGCAAAAACGTCACTGGCATTTCTTGAAATATAATTGCAAAAATTGAAAAACTATAACATTTTCGCGGTGTATTAATTTATGCATAATTACGACAATAATTATTTTATTTATATTCATCTACATATTTTTATAATACTTCCATATTCATCCCATTCGTCAGGAAAATAATAATATACCGATGCTGAAATAAAACAAGTTGAAGAGAAAATTGGAATATCGTTTTCACAATTTACGTAGAAGTTTTTGAATCAGCCTTGAAACATCACTTTACTCCTGGAAATGATCGCGCCATTATCTTCGTGCCCTACGAATTTCTTGGCAAATTGCGACTTCGGGATGTCACTTCCGTCCGCAAATGACCCTCAACAACCCCATCATTCGGGCACATCTATCAAAATGCGCGCAGATAGAGTTGGACCAATGACAGAAAACTAGACGTAATGGTCAATAATTTTATCGTGACTTGTGATGTTGAACCTCCACTGCGGACTTCCCAATAAAATTTTTATAGACGAACCTTGACAATCAACGAGTTGCAATATTTTTCTTTCGGGCGTGCATCAAAGTACGTGCTCCGACATATACAAAGAAGCGAAACCCTTCCTACTTCGAACTAAGCATTTTTCTAGGAAGTAACTCGATCGCTAAAGGAAGGCAGAGACCCAACGAAAGCCGAAAGGTCTGTTTGTTGATTTAAGTCACGAAAAGAGTGAATTACGATCTACCGCATGCCTTCTTTCGTAGCAATGCTAACGGGTTTTCCAATAACTCGTTTGCTGCATTCTACAAACACCTCCCTCCCTCCCGTCTTCCATCTTCGTCATCCCAAGGAAATATCGTCTCCTCGAACAATTTATTCAGAGTCTCTACTCAGGGCGCTAGTTGGACAGCGCGGGTCTAGTTTACAGCCAGTGGTTACGTCTTGCAAAATATTGCCAGGCGCACCTTGACTCGGCACATTGCGCGAAAAATAAGTTGTTCTAGCAATAAACCCTTTACACAAACTAATTATTTATTAGCCTAGTTAGAAACATATTGACTTTACAGTACAATGTAAGGACTAGAAATTGTACATCAATGGAGCCGTGGGTCTAAAACGTTTGGGAACAGCTGGGCCCTAAAACTTGCGTTGGAAATCTCCAGTCAAGCACCCGTTAATACTATTGTCAACAGGAGTCGCAGGCAAAGCAAATATCTCACTCATTCTTTTTATCAGGGGGAATCACACATCCATGTCTCTCCATCTCCGTGTTTTTACATGGTTGGTGGAGGGTGAGTGGTGAACTAAGATGATCACCCCATTTCAAATCGCGAATGCGTGATCTATGAAACCTCTTCTTTCTAGGAAAGGAAATATAAATAAAAGACACCGTATGCTTGAATGTAAATGTGGGTATAAATCTCACCTTCCACTAAACCGAGAACCGTTTGTTTTGAAGCAAACTTTGGGCAATTGTTACAAACTGAGCAAAACTACTATGGTAATCTTACACATTTCTTCCGAAAAGATGAGTGGCATTTGTACGGAAAATTTAAAACAAATACTAGGGTACTGAGCTATTATAACAAAATACGACCAACTTTTCATCACCTCTGATAAGTATAAAAGTTAAATATTGAATCATTTTAATTAAAATAATCGCTGTGACTTTTACTTCACATGACTGGAGACGAATGTAGAACTCCAAGAGCAGCGGTGGGTGGCAGTGTAGTAGCTTCCTCGAGTCCAGTTCCCAGGGAGAGTGATCTTTCGGGTGGAGGTGAGAAGTAGAGTGAATTTCACTTTTCGTGTCCGTCTCCTGTTTCTTCTTCTTCATCGCCTGAAGTTCCTGTTTCTCCCCTCTTCGTCGGATTGCTCTGGCTTATATTGCGTGCGTGTTTTAGAAGCGAAGGCCAATAAAATCTTCTGGAAGATTGGACTGTTGTCGCCCACGTTGAGCAGGGATGATACTATTCAATACCACAGCACGTCCACGTACGTGGAAAAGTGCTAACCACACTTTTATGGTATAGACGTACAGGAATGGAAATACGTCGTGAAACAATATTAGCTAAAATAATTACAAAATAATTCAGAAAACAATTCGGTAATGTGTCTTCACTATGAACGAAAAAAAATAAATACGTATAATCGAAAAACGAATGAAGTGGATTCAGTTCCAATTCATTGCCAAAAAAGTAGTTGAAAATTAATATCACGTGGAGGGCAAGCTAATTTACTCGTCAGAAGTGAGCAAGGACCCATTCTTTTAATTTCGGTCAAAGGGACGACGGAGAAACACCCAGACAGTGGTAGGACTAAAGAGATAATGCAATTTGTATATGTTTCATCGATTCTTCACCTTTCGCAACAAAAACAAACAAACTGGAATTAATTCATTGACGTATAATGTAAATCATCATTTATGAAGGTAAAATAAAATTTTTGGATTGCCAATGTATAAAACCAGCATTATATTTTAATTCAAATCTAATTGGACAACGCCATTTTCTAATTGAGTTGGTGAGAATCAGCGTGGTGTAAGTAAATGTTTCCTTGATTTGAGATTTTTAAGGGTTTATTAGACTTTATAAAAATCCCATTACATTGTAAGACAGAAAAAAACTGACTATTTATGTATAAAAACCTTCCCTTTTTTAACATGTAACCTTTATAAAACTAATATTAAGAATGAAAAATATACAGGGCCTAAATTACTTATACTTCTATCAACCTCAATAGAACTAAGACCATTAAATAAAGATTTTAACTCAGGGACAAAAATCCTCCAGACACGAAACTTGGCAGAAAGTTAGGTTTCGGTTGTCACTTTAATGGGGAAAGAAAATCGGACACTCCAGTGGACCGGT
>NNCF01128114.1:164611-176377 GCA_002313205.1 Laupala kohalensis | reverse complement strand
AGGGGAGACAAAAAATGAGGGGTAGGACAAAAAATGAGAGGGATAAAAAAATGAGGAAAATGAAAGATACCCTAGTCTTAATAGCGTCGGGATCGAAAAGAACAAGAGGTGACCAAGGGAGGTCAAGAAAGAGAAAGGAAGGAGCATGGCACAAGTAAGTGGAAGTAATGCCAGACTCAGCTTGGGGCCCCGTGTTTGCCAAACACGTACTTACTAGATGTAAGTCCCCTGGGGGGAAGAGGAAAATGAAAGATACCCTAGGCCAAAATACATAATCACTATAATATTTATAATAATATTCATAAAACTTTATCCCTCCTTGATTAGTTAAGATCCGCCACTGCCAAGAACCTACGCAAATAAAGGGCACTTCATGAATCACGATGGATGATTTTTCAGTAAAATTGTAATCCCCATGAAATACATCCTCATTTCTTACATAATGCACTTTTTTGCTCCTTGTCCCTTGACTTGAGGGGGTCGGAGATGGAGGATGATTTGTTGCCTTTTCTAATACGGCAAGGGGAATTACAAGGGCGCTGGATGCCCTTCCTGACCCTCTCCGAGGCGGGTGATACATTAATAACATGAGGACGAAAAAGAGAAAGAAAGAAACCCATATTTCTTCCGAATAAAAAAAAAAAATTCATTCTTTTATAAAATTAATTTTGATAATACCAACTACAAAATTTTCGAATTCGACAACTACCAAAAAGAAATACGAGCAATTGTATCAACTGACATTCCAACAACATTAAAATAATATTAATTTATTGTAGAAATGAATTATTGAAGGATCGCTTTTAGTTAAAAAATATATTGCGTAAGACTAAGCATTTGTGTATTATTATCCTATGCTTGAAACAACTAGAAAAGAATTATGGCTTTATGTACATACTAATAAAATGCTATATTATTCTAGGTATCAGTGAAATGTTAACAAATTTGGCAAATCAAAAGAATGTATTAAGTTCTTTTATGGTTTATATTTATAAGGTTTGTTAGCTCAGTTTTCGTGCTTAATTTTCAGCTTTATCTCAGTTATGATACTATTTGTTGTAATTTGATTTATGTTTTCATCGAAATCTACTTCAATTGTGTTATTTTTATGGTCATTAGTTTTGCTTTTCATTAATTATGTGTTACTGATAGTGGCTATCTTTCCGTCCTTTCACAATATATCCTTAATCGAAGAGGGATTTACTCAAAACATCCATTAGCAGCTCATTGGCTTGTTCTGCTGTTTTGTCGTTAATATTACTCGACTTCTCAATTGTCCTTCCTTTCTATTTTTATAAGCTTTTTATCCCTGCATCAATTTCCAATACAGAAATATCCAATTCTACCACTGATATGAGAGATCCGATAATACCCAATCATTAGTATCAATAGTTATAAGATATGCTGTGTTTACTCGATACTGCTGAACATTTTGGTCTGTTCCATATTAACCCTTCTTGGACATTCCTCGGGTTTCGCAGGGAAAGGAATGCAAGTGGAGGTGATTTTGATGAGAGATATTGTGGTGGTTTCCTATAGCTGTCTGCGGGCATAAATAGAGCGTCATGAAAACACTTGGATTTGAACCCAGAACGATGCCTCTCACTCAGTTGCCTCACTGCCCAGTGATCTAGTGGTACCGTCATCGCTACCTCGATACCGCTGAACGGTAGAGCGTGGGTTCAAAACCTGCTCAGACGAACTAGGTGAGGTTTTCAGCTGCGGTTTCCCTCATCAACTCCAGACTAATGTCGGTTCGGTACCATAAGTTCTCCGGCAACCCAACATCTCATCTTCCCAATTCCCCTACCCAAGTCCAACCGCAACCCAACATCTCACCTTCCCAAATCCCTTACCCAAGTCCATGGCCTGAACCTCGCCGAAAGGCATAAAATAAATAAATAAAATATCGTTTGTACTGAATTAGTGAACGTCTCCGAAATTGTTAATGAGAAAACCACAGGATTAACACTTATTGTGATGTGGTTTCTAGCTTTTCAATTCCCGTCGATACTATTCGTTCCTAGCGCTGGATATCATTTTGGGATCCATTGATCCTCGTTCCTACCTCACTGCCCCCGTTGAGAAACAGACTACGCCCGTGACTAGTACGTCAAGTAACAACGAGGTATACTTGTTTATAACTCTTCCACAAACGTCTCCTAAGAATCTCAGTGGAACTCACACGAAAAAGGGCTTTCGATTGCAGATATTGGATTCTGTATATGATCGTGTGAAGAAGGATGGAACTAGTTTTTATGATATTTAGTTTGGATTGCAGCAATTCGCAGCATACGATCTTTTAGAGCGGACGAATTCCATGTGTAAATTACGGAGCGACGGTATGTTTTAGTAAAAATACCTATGGGGTGGGACACGAATAAACCTCGGATTAACCGGCCTGTCCCAAACAGTTTGTTTTCTCTGTTTCGGTCTGTAATAGCTGGTAGGTGGTGACTCAAAGAATTCTTAGATGGGCCTTTGCTGGAAAGTAAAACGAGGTGACGCGACGTTACGTGTGCAATATGTTTGTGTCGTGGAGGGGGGACGGAGTTCGCCAGATAGATTCTTCTCTTGTCCAATAAAAGGAGTTGCAATGACGTTTCATATGCTTGTCTATTCGTGATACCTTGATGAAATTGTAGGTTATTTTTGAAGGAAAAACGATTTTTCACGGGAACCGCGAATTAACCGACCAAACGGATAACCGACCGGGGCCTCGGTGCCGACCAGACCGATTAAGAAGGGTTCTGCTGTACAGAGTCCTCCCAGAGATTGTATGTTCCAGATAAAGTTATCGTCCTCGCTACAAAAATTTCGAGAGAAGAAACTCCTCTCTGGAGCTGTGAAGAGATCCGTCACGAAATGGACTCAAGTGACCTCTCGTATGTTTGACATACGTGCAGACCAATGTTAGTCTTAACACACGTATCTCGAGTCTTTGGCAATGTTTGAAGACATCTTCGTTTGGAAATATTCGTGTGTAAAGAAGGAAACGGTTATGTTCGTCAGTTGCCGGCTGTTGCTCTTGCACAACTACAAGGGGTTGGTTACCCTTTTAAATCTTTTATGCTACACCGAAAAAATGTAGAAAAATAAACAGTTTATTGACATAAAAACAGTTAGAAGCTGATTACATTAAGGACAATTAGGTAATTTTCTCTCCGAAGTAATAAAGCGACCTTCTCATTATCAAAGTAGCCATTGGAAACCGGAGAAAAAAACGGGTGTGATGGGGTAGCACAGATAACGTACCAAGTTTGAGTATAAATAAAACTATTACAATTACATATAACGTAAAACGTTATTGTAATTGCCCAGGAGCTAAAATATTTAAGTATTTTATCAAATAATTGAGTAACTTTTTATAAACAATTCACAACAGTTACGAACATGGATGCATAGACACAGAATGTGCATTTCTGATTGCATATTTGATCAGAAACGAGGAACTTGGCATAATATTGAGCAACGCAAAGCAGGAATCTCATTTACTGTAACCTACTTCACCGTTATTTCCAATTGTAAATCACGATGCAAAAGGAACGAAAATATTATTTAAACACGTCTTCACGCTAATCTTGTCGTGAGTATTCGACCTCCTTAACTGTATTAGAGTTCCGACCACTTGTTTAGAGTTTTCGTGAATGGACCGAAGATGGAAGCAAATGCGCGTTGTATAACACGAGTGTGAGAAAACATCGTAACGCTGTAGTTGTTTTATGACTGAACTAAACCTGAGCGTAAAATCTTATGTCATATTTTATCACTTGAATCTTAAGAAAGTAACAGTTGAAATTAGTCCAAATAGACAATACTCAAAGTACCTGGAGGAAAAATCGTAATCTTGATGGGTAATATATAAATCTATTGGACCGCATCTGACCTCTGTGTTCATAATATGTGCCTCAGTTTCATTGCACTGTTAGAGGGTTTTTTTTAAATATTGAACTTTCTTCCCTCCTGAATTTCTTAATCTTTTCAATAAAAATGTTTACTTTGCGATGTATTTTCTTAATCTTTACACCGATTAGAAATGGAAATGTAGAATGGTAATACTTACTGAAAATGCATTAATCCATACTTTTTATTTATTTATTTATATTTTTATTATACCCTGTACCCAGATTCAGTCTATACCAGGATGGAATAATGATAATAATGATAAGTGAATGTTGGGGTGGAATGATAGGCAGGGGAAACGGGAGTGCTCCGTGAAAACTTGCCACGAGCCCGCATCGTCCACCACCACGAATCCTACTTGGAACAGACAAGGTTTGTACCAGCGTCACTAGAGGTAGAAGACGAGGACGCTATGCATTACGCCGCGGGTCGCCCGTTTTATCCACAATATTCTTTCAAGTAGAAAGAAAAAATCAATCATGGAATGTGAGTGAAATGCACCCCTAGTTCCCCATAGACGGCCGTGTTCGCCGTCGAGGTTGAATGACATAGGCACATCGAAAGCGTTTATGGCGGTGAACGCAGCAGTCGACACCATTCTGTGGAGGTCGCGCCAAAACACGCTCCACCCTCCACCCGCCGCTAGCAGCTTCGCGATGTGGGCCGCAGCGGAGATCGATGGACCCACCCGCCAGCATCCACAGTAAAGGTCATGGAGGAAGAACACGGATATGCGAGCGGAGGGATAATATCCCTTATTAGAGAAGTCAAGGGTTTTCCCGTCATTACGTTCAAGAGATATATCGCGCGCCTGTCCCTGAATCGCATTACGGTCACAAACGCATCGCTTTCCCCCCTCCTTCACGTCGAAACAATGTGGAATGATAAAATAATTTGTATTGGTGAACTATTGAAGTAGACAATGAGAATTAATCAATTATAAAACATGTGTATTTAATAGAAGTGATTAATGAAACATTACATTGTACATGAGATGGTAGTGTATACAACTTATTGAGTAATGATACTAAACAAAAGTTGTACGATAATGATTTCTGAAAAAGGATCAAGAGTCAATTGGATCAAGTAAATAGTTTAACTGCATAAAACATTCAACCAAGACTTGTCTTTTAAGATGAACATAATCGTAGTCTACTACATATTTCCATAAACATTTTCATGACATATTTTAATCCTTTGGCCTAATGTTTCAAATATAAATCATTACATTATTAGTGACTGACCGCTGATAACGTATACATTTCGTCATTGTTTATGAAGAACACTCGCAATCACTTTTCTGCCCCCGGTGGTTCATTATAGTTCCCAAATATGACGACGCTGAATGAAAATAAAATGTAAATTTTTTACCATTATCATTTGAATAGATTTCTAAAATAATAATAATAATAATATTAATAATAATAACTGGCTAACCCAAGGAGAAGTACAACCTGAAACTGAAGGATTCTTTATCGCCATCCAAGACCAACAATTACCGTAAGTACATCTTGAAAGATGGAGTTGAATCGGACTTATGCCGGTGATGCAAAAAGATAACTGAAACAATACACCATATCATAGGAAGTTGCCAAGCTATAGCACAATATGATTACAAATTTAGGCATGATTAAGTGGGAAAAATGATTCATCAGGAATTAGCTTTAAAATACAAACTTCTGGAAAATAAGGTAAACTACTACCAATATGAACCATCCACCATTCTTGGAAATGAAAATTATGAAATTTATTGGGACAGAACCATCATAACAGACAGAATGTTGGAGCACAATAAACCAGATATAGTAGTCAAGAATAAAGGGGAAAGAAGTACTCCTCATAGGTATCGCCATCAACCAACAACAATAATTTGGAACTATCATACAAAAATAAAATTACAAAGTACATTGACCTTTGGTTCGAAATTAAGGACACGTGGAAATATGACAGAGTGAGAGTAATCCCAATAATACTGTCAAACATGGGAGTAGTACGGAAGAGCCAGTTCAAATCGTTGCAAAAATTGGAACTCACGCCACAAAACTTCTAACTCATGCAAAATTCAGTTATCCTAAACACATCCCGCATAGTTCGGCGATTCATATACATGTGATGTTTAATGATAACTCCTTGATGTTTCTCTCCAATACAAAATTATCATAAATGCAGTTAAGACGAGTCCCTGACTTCTCCAACCACAAGAAACCGACAGACAGTCGTGAACAAGATGGAAATGATCATATTAATAATAATAATAAATTATTGGCCATCATCAGGTGTTATTATACACAATAATCGATAAGATTATAACATAATAATCAATAACAAGATGGCGTATCTTAACAACGTATCACACATTACAACAACATTTACATATCAAATATAATGGCCAAAAAATTGTTTGAAACTTTGTGCATGTGAGTAAAAACAAGTAATACTAAAAAAGTCGTTGTTGCTGAGTTACTAACAAGAAAATAGTAACAGATGAAGACCAATATTTAGCTATTATATTTCTTATACAATACTAAATGGTTAGAAAAACAGACTGTATTCAATCAGTTCCAAACATGTATCTAGTGGCGGCAGGTGCTTCATGACACTGAGACCACCTAACACATAAAGCCTCTCGACACCATCAAAGACTCGAGCGTTTTTGCACCAGGGCTGAGGAATTCAATTTCTTTTTATCAAAGTCAACTTTCAGAATTTAAGTCGGAGTTTCCTTGTTCGGTTCAAATTCCTCGCTCACTTAAGATGCATTGTGGTGTTGGCATCTAGGGATAACAATACCTACTCGTCGTATTGGGTTACGTTATGTTACAATTGGCAAATGTATTTGCATCCAATATTACGAGTAAAAATACTATGATTATGGCGGATTTACGCGTAGGTAATTACCTAGGGGCATCAAAGATTTTGGGGGTACCAAAAAATAAAAAAGACAAAAATAGTAGCAATATTTAATTTAATAATATTATAAGTCTGTTATATAATTTTAAGTTTTTTTAAATCTTGTAAGTCCAAATTGTAAGTAAATATGTTTATACTCTTTGTGCCTTATAAAAGTATATATGAATAACAAAATCAAAATTACAACTCTTAAATAAATTTAAACAATAAAAAGGTATTAAAATGTATAATGACTTTCAAGTTACCTCGTATTTAAGTTACACGTTCTAATAATGGATAATTTACATACTTATAAGTATTATGTATTTAAAATTTTTGTATAATGGATATTGACGTGTTCCCTCTTGATTCTAATTTGTTTATTTTGTTAAATATTTTCTTTTGCACATAACTGTTATTTTAGCCCTGGAGAATGGCGCAAAAGTCGCCGAAAAGATAATACGTTCTTACGGAGTTAATTTGTATGTGTATCGGCGAATTGTTTCCAATAACGATTCGAGGGTTTCAACCTATCTAAAACCCCTGAAGAAAATATGTAGTTAACAAACCTGATACGTAGAAAACACTACATGTCACGTTTCCTTTCGAACAAACGAAATAAGAAGACTCGTAACTAGCGAAAACAGTGGGGCGATTGTTTCGGGTAATTCTGAAGTTCGTGCGGAGTTTCTCGAACCACCTCTTCATGAAACATTTTTCTTAATGATACATCATTTGCCCAAAGTAAAGTACGTGATTTATGGATGAGACGTTGTACAACATCTGAAGCATTTCTTTTGAGTGTCTTTTCGAGAACTTTTGATGTAGAAGGAAACGGAAGAAGCTACAATGACGTAGAAGTCATTTATTATTCCAAGTACATGTTAATGTTACGGAAAATGAAGTGGATTCAGATAGTCATCGCTATTAATATCTAATTTAATGAACTTATTCCCACGAGCACTTCTAAAAAAAACATCAATAAGTTGTATTAACAAGGATAAATACGAATATATTAAACTATATAAATTCTTGACCATGTGTTTAAATAAGTATATTACTCGTATTTCTTGAGTTTAGGTCATAAATTCATCATTCATCAGATTAGCTATGTTTCGACTGTTATTAAGTCTTCAGATCTATACATATAAACACAATCAAGGTTTTTTTAAATATAAACAATTATGTAAAAGAGGCAGACGCAAAGAACTATACAATAAAAAACTTACTAAAATCCTATTACATAATAACACCAGAGCTATACAAGAGTGACAACGTATTTCTTACATACTTCTCTACATGAACACATAAACCTCCATCACAAAACATGTCCCTTTAACCACTTAAGTATAAAACATTATGCTGTAGTGTTATAACAGCATTCACTCCTTATAATTATATTATCTTAGAACCGATATAAATCTTTTGCCTTATGCATGATGTGTAAAAGAACCATTTGCTGCTGTTGTCTTTGAATACGATCTCCGAGAACCAGTGTTTCCTTCCAGGGATTCTCAATTTCAATTAAGAGACCAAAAACATGTAAAATTAGATTATTTATGTTGCAAAATTGCTTTAAAGTCACTTTAATTGTTGCTTCTGTAGTTCGTGGTATATGCCACAAATCACTTCGTTGGCTGATAAAATTCAATTCAATTTACTGTTTTGTAGAATATTTGAATAGAATAATGAATATTTAAGTTTAACGAATATTTAATGGCATCATGACAAATTTCGGAATATACTTGGGCAAGTCCAAAACCCCTCGTTAAACACTTCCATAAACCATAATAAACTTAACAAACAACGATAAAATAGTTTAAACTCAAATGTATGATAGGTATCACCCATGGTTACTATAGAAATTGCTATTTAATAATGCGAGATGATTATTGATATTAAATATTTAACGTTATTTCTGTCATCAAAACTGAAATATTTGAATCACGCAAGTTAATTCGCGCTTGTCCTAACTCGAGTACAATAGTAAATGCAGACACAAGAAGACTGTTCGAAGTTACCGTGTCATTTCATAGAAGGCTACCGGTCTCGGCGACTCGTTTCACACTTGGCGACGAAGTTGATATTGTCGATGTCATTTGCATTGCACAAGGAATTTGAATCTCGGTGCACCAGGAGCTTGGGGAACCAATCACAATACCCAATCTGAAAGGAACCAATGGAAACGCTTCAGTCCAGAGATAACATGACTCTATATCGTACAATTTGCTTATCTGACTACTTATATTTCATTTTGTCCCGGTGACACGTCGCACTAGTGGACGTCTCTAGAGACCGGTTGCGCTAGTGGGCGTGATAGCATTCAGGAAGATTCCATTTAATACCATGTTAAACTGGAAGGAGCGACGTGTCACCGAGACCGATCGCCTCGTGTGAAATGGCACTAAGAGAGCAGCGTTGACAAAGTTATTAAAAAGCGGAAGGATATAATTTTGGTTACGTCATTGACTCAACTCTTCGTGAGGAAAGAGAGCAACGCGGCGTAGTATCTGTTTCAAGTTCACATCCTCGACTAGATATGGCCCTTAACAGTCTTCTAATGCATGGCTTGTTTCTTGCATACCGAAGTGTTACTACTTACCCTATACATTTCCCCTGTTGGTCTTCTCTGCGATCTTGAAAAGGACGTGATCCGCGGAGAGAAAGTGTGGAGAAGGCACAGGACCAGTCCTGCAATAAAGCAAGACACCATTTACTTGGATCATAAATCAATTTATTATGTTAAAAAATTAGATACAAACAGTGTATGATCACGAGGAGAACTACAAACTAATTTAATCTCCGGAAGAAAGCAGGGGACCAATCCATAGATTTCGATCGAACGTCCCACATAACATTTCTGCACCCCAAAGAGAACTCATGGCATGAGACCCATCTAAAAAAAACTGTCAGTTCCTTGTTATACCAACATGATATTTGACAAATTTTATTTTCAATATATTTAATAAAGAACGTTTATTTCACAAATACGTACTGTAATATGTTATTTTAGTTATTTCGAAATTATTGCTAATAAATCGTAACTATTAAGTCACTTAAAATACGAGATTAATAACAACAGTAGTATTAATTATATTGCCCAAATAATGTCGATCCTAGGCCCGCGTCTAGTGGCGGTATGTATAAATTCGCTATTGCTCGAACGAAAGTCAGAGAAAAACCCGGGCAAGGGTGAAACTTCTGAAAAGATGTTCGTGACAAGGTTGAGTGCACGTGAAAAGAAACTATTACGAAAAATAAGAAACAATAATAGCACGCTGTAAAATAGTTTTGTATTTTAATCAGTGTTATAGCAACAGTGATAAAATAGTAAAAAGGGAACTAACATTATATTAATAACTGGAATGGGACATTGAAAGTCATATTAACTTCTTGTATTAATATTAATAAATTATCTAACATTATAGAAGCAATGTGGTATATAGCAATGAGCACAAGCGTCCATTGACATGAACACCCGCCCCCGCGCGTTTCGGAGGATGTGAAGAAATTCTCAGTAGAAGCATACGTGCGGGCAAAGAGAAAACCTATCATCTTGAACGCCTATCATGTGTTAGTATAGTTATAGATAAAGAAGAAAAAACGTCGTGCTTTGTGGAATCATTAAAGGATGTAACCATCATACAATCAGAGACGTACTCTTAAGTAAACACGTTCACTTAAGCTGAAAGAGACTGAACAAGCTTGTTGGTTCTACCACACGATTATGAACGATATTTTATGGGTAGTAACCATACCACAGTCTTGCTGAAATTAACCTCTTAAGATTTGCTAACATCGCGATAATATTTTAATTTTAATTGAAACTGTCAATTTTCTGTAGTACTAAGCATATAACACTTGTTTTATTCTCCATGCATTGTGAATATACATAATTCCTGCGTGGAGAAGATGTTTATATCATAAGTATCCATAAAGAAATTAACGTGAAATTGTATACCGCACAAATCCTTTGCCGCATACGTACGTATGTAACTGGAATACGTCACATATAAAATATACTGATACTTAGATACTATGAAGCCTACAGAACTTTTATTACAAATTATCTCGATACTTATTTAAGAAGTCATGATTAATAATATTTATGTAAGAATACATGTTTTCCTCTTACGTTTATATCGCGGAAGTAGCTCCACTTTTACTGTGAAGTCTTTAGCTGGAGTTACTTCCATAAAAAATTCACATTTTAAAAATATTTTGTAGAGTTACTGCCAAGCTTAAGAGCTTCCAATTCAAAGTTTCCATGTTTCGAAGTTTGGTAGTGACTCCAAAATATTTTTTCAAATATGAAATTTGTATGACCTTAAAAGTCTTATTTTAAGGTCTAAAACAAAATGGGAGGGTACCCCATCCAAATTTCAAATATTGATTATTTAATAACCACCATAACAGAAAGTTTTTTATTGTTGAGTGGCTTTGTTCTTCTCAACTCACCTGGCGCGACAAATCAACACGCGAACTACACGACGTCGACACCCAACGTCTGCGCCGTTCCGACCCCTTCCTTCCTTACAGCTTTCCTTTCGTCAGCACAGAACGCGTTGTACGACGGCAATAGAACTGCGTACGAGAACAATGTGAAGCAGACAATGGCGGAGCACAACAAGGCGTCTCACTTTCACGCACCGTAAAATATCAGCGCGACAGTCATTCCACATGCGAGGAAGATGCTGTAACCGAGATCGTTGAAAGTGAAAAGAATGCGACACAACTTCACTCCATGTAATGGGCATGTTTCATTCAAACGACTCATCTCGGAAACTGGAATGACCCTTTGTTAGATTAGACATTTCTTCTGAGCTCTTTCATAAAAGTATGGAGCTTAGGTCCATAAATTACGGAACGCAAATTAACAATTTTTAAGCACCCCCTCTCCCATTCGTAACGCACCTGTAACGATGCCTCTTCCCCCTCACTCACTCCCACAAATAAAAGTTTCTGTTTTTTTTT